>JABUQX010050512.1:30000-37500 GCA_015478945.1 Trachelipus rathkii
CAATTGGCTAAAATTAGTCACATCTTGTAACCCTGCTGACAACCTTCATACATATGTTTGAAACCAATTGCATATGCGCAGTTGTAGATTCTGTTATTTTATTTCGGCGGCATTTCCATGTAGTTGTTAATGGTAGGCGTGTTCTCTATGTCAAATAGCAGCGGTTCTTCAAAAACTTAAACTCTTGTAACCATCTTAAACTCTTAGAACATCTGGAATCTCATTTTCTTCTTTCCGATCACCAGTACGGCTTTCGGCGTTCAAGGTCTACTGGCGATAATACTTTCCTATTTCCACCGATTTAATTGGTTTTGTCCTCTTAGGAACTACGGGGAGATTTGCGTGATGGCGCTTGACATATCCAAAGCATTTGACCGGGTATGGCACGCGTCACTGCTCTCCAAGCTCCCCTCCTTTGGGTTTCCTCCTTCCCTTTGCTAACTTATGTCTAGCTTTCTTTCAAGTCGCTCAATATCGGATTTGGTTGATGGAGCGACTTCTTCTTCTTTTTCTGTCAATAGTGGTGTTCCCCTCAGGGTTCGGTCTTATCTCCTACTTTATTCTACTTTTCATTAATGATCTCTCACCTGCACATCTAACTCTATCCACTCATATGCCGATGACTCGACCCTTCACTCTTCAACTCATTTCAATTCTGCTCCTTCTTTTACTTCTAGAATTGCCTCTCGTCTTAATCTTTCCGATTCTATTCTCGCTGATCTGGATAGAATTTCCGATTGGGGTCGTCTCAACCTTGTGAAAATTCAATTCTTTAAAAACTCAACTTCTACAAACCTCCCTCTCTAAAAACATCTTCTAACTTTTATATATCTTTCGACGGTTCTCTTTCTCGTCTTCTCCTGTTGACAATATAAACATCCTTGGCCTTAACATAAACAAAAAAAAGTCTTGGAAACCTCACATCACAACGGTTGCTAGGGCGGCTTTAAAGAAACTGGGAGTTCTGTTTAGACTGCGAGACTTTTTTTCCTCTTCTCAGTTACTCCAGCTATACAAGGTTCTCATGCAGCCTTGTAATGGAGTACTGTTCTCATATCTGGCGGGGCTCTGGTTTCCCCGGCTTTTTGGCAAGGGTCGAGTCAAAAGCCAAAAGGCTTATAAACTCTCCTGTACTTTCCAGTTCACTTGAACCCTCTATCTTTGCGGGCGATGTTGGAGCTTTATCTCTTTCTACAGGTACCACAGCGGCAGGTGTTCGAGGGAACTTATCACTCCGTACCACCACCTTTACGACGCGCCCTCGTAGCACAAGGGGTGCTGTGTCTGCGCACGAGTTTGTGTGGATCATTGGTAATCCAGGCCTAAGTTCGCTGCCGGTGGTTCCTTCTTTCCTGCCACCTCTGTTCTGTGGAATTCTCTTCCATCTTTTCTGTGTTTCGTGCTGAATTTAAACTCCCTCACTTTAAGCCTGCGTAATGTGCCAACTGCTAAATATTGCGCTAGCTATGAACTGGTGTGCAAAACCCCTCCCTGAATAGGGCTCTGCCCGTGAGTGGTGGTGGCAACTGGTTTAAAAAAAAAAGAAAAAAAAAAGAGAAAAAAACATTGGCAAAACGCAAGTGCATAAGAGTTACTTTTGTAAACGTTAGCGCAAGTCTCCTTACTAGAGCCCATATTTCGCTCTGGCACACCGACGTGTTCTTGCTCATCTTTCAATATATATATATATATCTATTATATTATATATATATAGTATATATATATATATATATAAATATATATAAACATGTGAAAATATATATTCTTTTTTTCTATCATCTATGATGCATATATATTTATCTAAAATAATATAATATATATATATAATAATATATATATATATATATATATATATATATATATATATATATATATAATATATCATATATATATTATATATATATATATATATATAGTATTAAAAGAAGAAATATTAATAATGCAAAGTTCATTTATGTAGTATAAATAAAAGTAAACTGTGTTTAAAAGGTTAAAAATATGTTGGCTTCTAAAAATTAATAATTTAATTAAAAATAAACGTTATAAAGTTTATCATATATGGATAAACAACAGCTATAATAGTATATATATATATATATTATATTATATATTATAATATATATATATATATATATAATATATATATATATATATATATACTATATATAATATATATATATATATATATATATTATTAATAAGGACCTTTTTTGTTTTACGACTCCGTCAGTTTTGATTTTTTTTTTTTTTTTTTTTTTTTTTTTTTTTTTTTTATATGATCCTAACAGTCAATTTTAAGGGGTGACGGACATGATTCAAAAATATATAGGACCAGTTAAGTTTTACGACTCCGTCAGTTTAAAATATTTTTTTTTTTTTTAACTAAAGGAATACCAAAGGGTAAATCGCAAAGATGGCAGGAGTCGGGGTCTCTCGGCCTTCCGGGGGAACGACAGGGTAGGACTATTTCCCCCCCTCCGGGGAGGGTCTCCGGAACCCCCGCTCTTTGGTATTTGGGTGTCGCGGGGGTTCCTCCTCCCCTCCCCTACGGGGTATGGAAAACGTCCCCCCCTCTGTCCCCTGTCGGCTCGAACCCCCTAATTTTTTTTTAAACATTTTTGTAATAAGCTTTACACGCTGATTCTAAATATGTAATTGTTTTTTCTGTAAGTGTCGTTCTTTTCGAGATATTTCATTTATGAAAAATATATTTTTTTTTATTTTTTTATTTTTACATTTTTGTAATAAGCTTTATACGCTGATTTCAAATATGTAATTGGTTTTTCTGTAGGTGTCGTACTTTTTTCTGAAGGTGTCGTACTTTTCGAGATATTTCATTTTTTAAAATTTTATTAAATAAAAATGTGATTTTTAAATAATTATTTAAAATATTTCGAACTTTTGAATCATGTCCATCACCACTGAAATTCATTGTTAGTATCATATACTAGCAATATGTTAAAAAAAAAAAAAAAAAAAAAATCAAAACTGACGGAGTCTTAAAACATAACAGGGCCTATATATATATATATATATATATATATATATATATATATATATATATATATATATATATATATATATATATATATATATATATATATATATATATATATATATATATATATATACTATGTCCCTGCATATATAATATATATAGGAGAGAGAGAAGAGAGGAGAGAGAGAGAGAGAGAGGAGAGAGAGAGAGAGAGAGAGAGAGAGAGAGAGAGCACATGACGATAATATATCTGAACATTTATTTTATGGACAACGCTTCGGCCAGACTGTGACAATTATCAGGTCTGCAGTATTCAGATCTAGTGTGGTCTATAAAAACTTATATTCCCGCTGTGAGCGAGACACACATTTATACAATAAGTTCCACTACAAGACTGACTACTCAGGTCTCGATCGAGCGTTCTCACATATGGGCATTAGCTAAAGGACTGTGTTCTCTGTTGGTGAAGGAACCCTCTCCTGTTTAGTAACATTCTATATCTTGTGCCATTCTTCTTCCACTCAATCATCTAAGCTTCATCCAAGATTTTAGCTTCCACGACTCACTGTCTGTCTTTACTTATTCTTGAATATATATATATATATATATATATATTTTATCAAATCTGGCTGATGCCGTTTTTTTTTCTCCACTATCGGTGAATGTAACATCAAGATTCAGTGCAGATTTCATGAAAAGCGTCACATAAATATATAGTGTTTTCCGTTCGCTTGAGTAGTTTCTGATATAGGCTATCACAATTCTCTCATTGACTTTAAAAGTGGCGAACGCCATATACCAAGTAGGAATGAATGATTTGCGACTTGTAATCTAATTTCCTAGGTCTGTTTACTGTTTTTTACGCGTAGCATACCTTAATTAATATAATATATATATATATATATATATATTATTATATATATATATATATAATATATATAATATATATAATATACAGGGTTGGGTTCAAGTACATTTTTTCAAGTACAAGTACAAGTACAAGTACTCTAGAATTGTTCAAGTACAAGTACAAGTACAAGTACTCTAGAATTTGTTCAAGTACAAGTACAAGTACAAGTACATGGTATCAAGTACAAGTACAAGTACAAGTACTTTATGAAAACTTTCATATATATATATATATATATATAATATACTATATATATATATAATATATATATATATAAATATATATAATATATATATATATATATATATATAAATATATATATTCTATATATATATATTATATATGTTATATATTATATATAAATGATTTTTTATATATATATAATATATTATATATATATATTATAATATATTATATATATATAATATATATAATATATATATATATATTATATATATATATATATATCATCATCAATCAATCATCATCATCATGCATCATCATAACTCATCATCACATGCATCATCATCATCATCACACCCATCCTTATCTCCCCAAGACTGGAGGCAAGGTGCGTAACATATACCGGAAACCATAAAAAATAGTAGAAAGAATATGAAGCAGTAGAAAAGAATGGCCCAGCCTTAACCGCCCCCTTTATACCAATTAGTGAAGAACTCGTCGCAGTCAGAAAAATCCACCCAGTGCTTCACGGGGACCGCGATGACCCTCACTTGACGCTCTCGCAATTGTGGGGTTCATTCCTTGCCCATGGTGGCTACAACCAATACCTCCTTAAAGCAAAACCCCCACCATTCCACTCCTGTTTATGCACCTTTCTTCTCCACCTCTGCCAAACCCACATTTCTCTCTTCCAGGCATTCCTTTTCTGACTCATTCCACTTTTTCTATCTGTCTCCATCCGTCGATTCGCCAACATAACTTACCCTATACATCTCGTTTAAAACCGACCGTCCTGTCACCCACCTTTCACATGACCAACCATCTTAACGTACTTTCCATTTATTCTCTCAATTTCCCCAATCTCCACCCAATCAACTCTCCTAAAATAGTTCACATTTCCTCATTTAACATTCTTTTCACACCCACACGCCACTAAGATTGTCCATCTGAACACACATTGTAATTTTAGATCTATACCTCTTGATTCCAGACCATAGTCCCACTACTATATCATTAACACGGATAACAACATAACCTTCATGTAAGACCCTAGCGCACTCAACCTTAGTCCCTTTAACATCCACCAGACCGTTTTAACTGCACCAGCCACCTTAGTGCCATTTACAGAATTTTCCTACTACTACTCTGCATGCTCCGCTCCCGTTTTCAATCAACATATATCCTAAATATTTTAAATTCAGTACACTTTTTCCAAGCGTTCACCATCTAACATAAACCTTCACACTGAGGTCTGTCCTCACTCACAAACCATAACACTTACTCTTATCTACGTTTTTTACTTTCAAACCCTTTCCTTTTACACACCCTACAAAATCTCTCTACTAGTCCTCTCAAGCTCTCTTCAGATTCGCCACACAAAACCAAATTTTCCGCATATAATTGGTAGGGAATCCTCCACTCTCATCCCTTCTCCATCATTCTAACTCTATCCCTTGTTACCCTTACCTCTAATATTTTCATAACCTCATCCATATATCAATTGAATAACCAAGGAGACATACCACATCCCTTTCTCACTCCGCTATTAATATGAAAACAATCCTTTTGACACCATTTTATTCTTACACACGCTTCACTATCTGTCATACATACTTTGATTCTATTCAGAAGCTTACCACCAACACCGTATATCACTAACACCTGTCATAGATTCCCTATTAATCCCTATTAATACGCTGTTGCAAATCCATAAATCCAAAATACAATTTATTCTTCTCCTTCCTCATTATCCCAATCATTTGTTTCCATGTACAGGATTGATCCACAACATCCGTTCTACCACTTCTAACCACCTTATTCTTCCCCAAATTAGTTCTTCACTCATTCACTCGACGCACTCTTTCGACCCAAATATCAAACATATCTCTCCTACAAACACTCAATAAACTAATTACTCTATAATACTTACAGTTACCCTTTCCCCTTACCCTTAAATAAAGGGTACTAATATTGACCTCCTCCAATCCCCTCGGAACTATACCCTCCATAAACGTTTGTTATATCAATTTCAAATCCAATGAATCACCAAATCTCGCCTATATATATTATATATATAATATATATATTATATATATATATATATATAATATATATATATAATATTCATATATATATATATATTATGACTATTTAATATGTTTTTGTGAGGTGATTCTGAAGAGAGTTTGAGAGGATTGGTAGCAAGATTTGGAGGATGTGTTAAAAGGATGGGGTTTGAATAGTAACGTAGATAAGAGTAAGGTTATGGTATGAGTGAGGACAGTTCTCGGTGTGAAGTTATCGCTAGATGGTGAGCAGTTGGAACAAGTGACTGAGTTTAAATATTGGATATATATATTGTATAGGATATATATTATGTAGTGGTAGTGTGAATTGCAGGAAGGAGGCTGGTGCAATTAAATTCCTTGGTGGATGTAAAGAGACTAATTCTTGAGTGCGAAACTGTCTTGCGTGATGGTCATTTTGTTATCTTGGTTATTGTATTTGTATTTAGACTATGCACTTGGAACAGAGTTATAGATCTAAAAGTACAATGTGTTCAGATGGAAATCTAGGGGCGTGTTAGGTGTGAGAAGAATTGATAAAACGAGGAATGAACGTATTACAGAGTTGTATGGTGTGAAAAAAGGGATAAATGAAAGAATAAAGACAGAGTACGTTTAGATGGTTTTGGTGCATAATGAAAAGTTAATGGATGAAGTCGGTTGGTTAAGCGGATGTATAGTGGTTAGTGTGTTGGGAATCGACTGGCTGGAGATCGAAGGAAAAGTGGATTGATCAGCAAAAGAATGTCTGGAGGAGTGAAAGTGAGTTTGTCACAGGGGCGAGAAAAAGTGCCATAATAAGAGTAAATGGCAGGGTTTCGTGAGGGTGTATGGTTGTGGCCCACCTGGGCGAAGGGATGAACCCCACATTGGCGAGATGCCATAATGAGGATCCGTCGTGGTCCCGGAAGCCTCTATGTGATTTTCTGTGCGGCGAGTTCCCACTAATAGGTATAAAAAGGGCGGTAAGGCTTGGGCTTTCTTCTCGACTTGTGTCATATTCTTCTACTAATTTTTTCTTTTTCTGGTACATGTTACGCAACTTACCCCCAGTCTGGGGAAAAAAAAAGTGGTTGATGATATATATATATTATATACTATTATATATATATAGTATTATATATATAATAATATATATATATATATATATATAATTATATATATATATATATAATATATATAATATTATATATATATATATATTAGTATATATATTTATATATAAATAATTGACATACTTTATCATTCATAATGGAAATTTATTAGAAATACAGTTTAATAAAAAATAATAATATCAATACGTAGGAAAAGGAATTAAAAGGAAAATAAAAAATATTGTCAAG
>JABUQX010050512.1:50000-72500 GCA_015478945.1 Trachelipus rathkii
CCGAAATATGAATTAACACAAGATCCACAAGGAATTTTGTAAACTCCCCCAGTCTTTTCAAATTTAGTGGTATTATTATTGATCAAAATTTGTGACAAGGTATCCGGAAAACTGAATACAATAGTGATATCAAATAAGTGTTTAAACATAAATTTAATGTCAAGTAGTTGAGGTGAGAATGGGATGACTTTAATGTTATCATTTAGAAAGGGATTGTGTTCTCTTAATCCCAAAAAGCTAGAATAAGCCTGTTTGTACTTCTTATGAATTAAAAATTGTGGATAGGCTAAGTTTCTAAATGTATGAAAGATAAAATCAACTTCTTGTTTCAAATATGGAGGATCACAATAATTGAACGATCTCAAAAACATGTTAAAAATAACATTATTTTTAACATTATTTTTGATATATATATATATATATATATGTTATACAGCAGCAGTGAAGAATATATATATATATATATATATATATATATATATATATATATATATATATATATATATATATATATATATATATATATATGTATGTATATATATATACGAATTGAATTCTGGTGATATTTCTGGTGGATGTTTATTTAAAATGCTGTTTGGTGATCTGTGTCTTAAGTGGTTTTCTGTTAGTGCCGTGTGGATTTGTTTGGTGTATGTTGTGTTGTTTGGTGGTGGTGGAATGTTGTTCAGAATTTGTTTGTAATATAGGGCTGGTGAAGAAGGAGGTTGTTTGAGTCTGTGGTGGGTAGGGTTAGAGAGTGCAATGTGGCATGGGTGTTGGGGTGTTTGGGTTTTGGAAAAGAATTGTGTGCCTATCATGTCCAGGTGTGTGTCTATGGGTAGAATTTGGGTTGCTGTTGATGTGCATCCTGTTGTGATTCTTAGATCTTTGTTTTGGGTCAATTGGAGTTTCTTCATGTTATTTTTAGTCAGTAGTGGATGCCAGGTTGGAGAAACATAGTTTAGAGAAGGGCGAATGTATTGTTTGTATATAGTGGTGGATGTTGGTTTATTGTTTGTGAAGTCTGTGCCAGCGATGATTCTTAATATGTTCAGTTTCTTGTTAGCAAATGAAATTAAGTTGTCTATGTGTTTTGTGAATGTGAGATGCGTGTCAAGTGTTACTCCGAGGATTTTGAGAGATTTGTTAAAGGGCATGACAATGCTATTTAGTTAGACTAGTGGGTTGTGGCACCAGGTTGGCGGTAGGTGATAATTAATGTAATTGAGGATTTGTTTGGTGAGGCGGACATTCTGTTTTCTGTTAGCCATGTTTGAAGCTGGTTGATGTATTGTTGTGTCAGGTTTTTGGCCGTGTTTAGGTTCTGGTGTGTAGTGGCTATGGTCAGAGGTGGGCATCGTTACTCAAAAAAGTAGTTCCGTTATCGTAACTCCGTAACTCGGAAAAAGTAGTTCCGTTATCGTTATTCCGTTTCTTTGAAAGGAAAAGTAACGAAGTGTCGTTACTCCGTTACTTCGTAACTTTTATCTTTTGACTATGACATTAATTACGGTATCTTATGTAATTTATTTGTTTGTGTATATTAAATTTTCAACATTATCATGATTATTAAAAAATATACCTCCATGTAAAACCCTAGCGCACTCAAGACTTAGTCCATTTACATCCACCAACTATTTAATTGCACCAGTCACCTTCCTGCCATTCACAACTTTCCTGCTGCACTCTGCATCAACCGTTCCCTTTTCATCCAACATATATACTAAATATTTAAACTCTATCACTTGTTCCAGCTGCTCACCATCTAACATAATTTCACACCGAGGACTGTCCTCACTCACAACCATAACCTTACTCTTATCTACGTCTACATTCAAATACCTCCTTTTACACACCCTGTCAAAACGCTTTACCAATCCTTTCAAACTCTCTCAGATTCCAACACAAAACCAAATCATCTGCATATAATAGGTAGGGCACCCTCCACTCTCTTCCATTCTCCATCATTCTAACACCACCCCTGCCACCCCCACCTCTAATTCTTTCATAACACCATCCATATGCAAATTCAATAACCAAGAAGACATAACACATCCCTTCCTCACTCCACTATTAATATTAAAACGATCACTTTCAACTTCATTTATTCTTACACACGCTTCAATATCGTCATACATACCTTTGATTCCATTCAGAAGCTTACCACCAACACCATATATCACTAACACCTGCCATAGAGCTTCCCTATTAACCATATCATACGCCTGTTGCAAATCCATAAAACCTAAATACAATTCATTCTTTTTCTCCCTCATTTTCTCAATCATTTGTTTCAATGTAAAGATTTGATCCACACATCCTCTACCACTCCTAAACGCACATTGTTCTTCACCAATCAGTCCTTCAGTCATTCGACGCATTCTTTCGACCAAAATACCAGTATATGTCTTCCCTACTACACTTAATAAACTAATTCACATATAATTCCTACAGTTACCCTTATCTCCTTTACCTTTATGTAAAGGTACTATTACTGCTCTCCTCCAATCCCTCGGAACTATACCTTCCATAAACGCTTTGCTACACAACTTACAAATCCAATCAATCACAATCTCGCCTCCGTTCTTGATCATTTCACCGGTAATTTCATATATACCTGCAGATTTACCATTCTTCAACTTTCTCACTCTACCCATTACCTCTTCCTTACTAATGACTCATCCCCAAAATACCTATTCCTTTTTGCACCATCATACCCACACACATTCACTATCATTTCTTCATTACTGCCAATGTAATGCCGACTTTCAAAGTGTTCCCACTACACTCTAGTTACATTCATTTCATCAGTTACGAAAGAACCATCCCTATTCATTATTCTATGCAGATTCCTCTTATTCCTTATATATATATATATATATATATATATATATATATATATATATATATATATATATATATATATATATATATATATATATATATATATATATATATATATATATATATATATAAATATATATATATATATATATATATATATATATATATTTATATATAGTTAGATATATATATATATATATATATATATATATATATATATATATATATATATATATATATATATATATATATATATATATATATATATATATATATATATATATATATATATATATATATATATTATAAAAGGATAAAAGGATTTTTTAGCTTGACCGCGTTGGACAATTGGCTATCAACATTAGTAGTAGGGAGGGCATTCTGGAGAACGAACTATACCCTAGGATTTTGGCCTTGTAGCTTTTTGGCACCCCAATTTTTGGCCCCCATTCGGAGAAGGGGTGCGCCAGATGGTTGCGTAGCATCCGTCATACGTGTCCCCCCTAGTTTTGGCCCCCCTTTGACCCCACCCCTTTAGGGGCGTAGCCCCCTTTTTTGATGTTTTGACCTTGATATTTCGGCCTTGATACCGTATCAAGGCCTGAAATTGACCATTCTTAAAGGTCTGTGAGGGATTAAGTGGTCATAAATTGAACTCATGCAGGTACCTGCCGCCCTACCTTGGGTAGGTAACTATCCTAACATGAGGTCATGTAGGTACCTGTCCTGTATGGACCTGTCCTAACTTATTTCCATCCACACTCACACCTACCCCTACACACACGCACAAATCCACGGCTACGTACACACACACACACACACGCACACCCGCTAGGTTACTTATACACACTTACACTCACCCCTAGACACTTACACTTACCCATAGACACTTACACTCACCTATAGACACTTACACTTACGCTTACACTCACACACAGACACACACACACACACACACACACCCGATAGGCTACTTATACACACAAACACCCTGCTTTGATGCCTCAACTTTGATGCCTAACTTTGATGCCTCAGCTTTGATGCCTCAACTTTGATGCCTCAGCTTTGATGGCTCAACTTTGTTGCCTTAACTTTGATGGCTCAACTTTGTTAGCTCATTATTATTGTTGGCTCAACTCTGATGGCACCTATCTTGATGGTTCATCTTTGTTGGTGTCATCTTTGATGACTCAGCATTATTGATGGTTCAGTACATTTTGATGGTTCAATACATTTTGATGATTCCCATTCACCGTAAGGAGTATCTAGGGGTGTTCTATTAGTGTTCTGTGAGTATTCTATGAGTGCCAGGTGAGTGCCAAGTGAGTGCCAATGAGTGCCACGTGAGTTCCACATAGTGCCAACTGAGTACTACATAGTGCCAACTGAGTGCCGCATAGTGCCAACTGAGTGCCACTTTTTTCAAGCCTTTTCTAGCCTCCCCTGAGCCTAGAATAGCCCTAATATGGGTGTCCGGCTACATGTCTTGTAGCAGGACCGACAGGATGTGGTAAAACCTTTCTATTATTAAACATTTTAAAGGAAATGGAGATTTTTGAGCATATACCGGTAAAAATAATATGGTGTTATAATGTTTATCAGGAAAAATTTAAGGAATATAAAGATGTTATTCAATTTCATGAAGGCATATACGATATTAGATCATTTTACAATATACATGGTCATAAAATTATTGTATTAGATGATTTAATGCACAAATTGAATTTGGAAATAGCAGAAGCGTTCACAGTTTATTCTCACCATCTAAATATCTCGGTGTTTTTCATAACACAAAATATTTTTCATCAAAGCAAGCATATGCGAAGTGTTTCTTTAAACACCCAGTATTTACTGTTGTTTGGGCAGAGAAGAGACATGAGTCAAATTAATGTATTGGCAACTCAATTAAAAGTATATAAAGAGGTTACTTCGATCCCCCACGGTTATTTGATGTGTGAACTTCACCCAAGAAACACGTACAGAGTGTTGCTCCATACCAACATTCTACCCTGTGAGATAGAAACTGTATATATACCTGAATAATGAGTGCTCTAGTTGCAAAGTATTTACCTCTTAAAAAAAATTTAAAAAGCTGAAACCATCTGAAAAACGTAAACTAATTAGTGAGGATGAGAAATTCATCCAGTGTGTATGTGAAGTCTGTTTAAATCTTATAAAAGGAAATGTTCCTTTAAACAGACCTCAGAAGGTAAAGCTACGTCGTTATAGAAACATCATTAAAAACCTCTCCCTCAACATAAAAAATCTGAAAAATAAAAAGAAGTTACTACAGAGAGGAGGAGGGGTATTCCTACCATTACTCTTCTCCGTTATAGCTCCACTGATAACTAAGTGGTTGTCCCCATGATGAAGAAGGTTGCTGTACTTCCATATAATGAGTATGAGAAAATGAAGTATAATAATACAGCATCTATACAGAATTCAGTTCCTCAGATTCAGCATTCACAACCTCTATATGACCAGTTATTACCACGCACTGTGCAAAATCCACAATCACAGTTTCATCATTCACAACCCCAATATATGCAGATATTACCACACAATGCATTGACATTACAACCTCTTTCACTTCAACAACAACAACAGTTGCACCAACAGAATCCTTATATTGTGAACGACTCATTATCTTTTCAGCAGTCTCTACCTCATAGCTTATATGATCCTAAAGTTGATCAGATAACCAATTACGAGAAAGAAGTGTACAGGATATTAAATTCAGACATTAACATCCATGAGAAACGCATCTTATACCAAGATGCCATACAAAAATTGATAGATCTTAAAGACTTGCATCTACATCCATCACTACGTAACCCGCTATCCGATGATGTAGATATACCTAATGAAGTAAAACTTGAAGTGAAAAATGAAGATAAATTTAAAAATATCCTAGAGGAGAGCTTACCTATTAGAGTGCGTAAATCAGGAATAGCTTTATATAATATTTTAAAGGAACAATTATCTTTGAATGAAGCAGGGTAGATCGTAATTGATGATGAAATAGTTAAAGGTTCAAATATTGTGGATTTGATAGCTGATCTCTCACGTAACTGGAAGAAGGGTCCTGTAAAAGGATGGAATGAGATCAAACAAGAACTTCAGACTATTAATTTTCCCAGAACTTTAATCTTAAATACACGACGCCTAGCAGACTTAGATAATATCCCCATGACACCTAGACCTGATTCAAGTCCCTCAGGCCCTTCTTAAGCCTCAGATAAATTTAAACGTGTTACCAGAGGAAGAATAAGAAAAACACCTTATAATAAACATAGTTGGATTAAATCGTAATTATGTATTATCATATATATATATATATATATATATTTATTTAGTTGTAATGTCTGTGTATAAATAAATATGTTATTTTAAACCTTTTTCTTTATCCCTTTTAACTTTATATTTTATATCACATTTTTGTTAAATATATATATATATATATATATATATATATATATATATATATATATATATACATATATATATATATCATATATATATATATATATATATATATATATATATATATATATATATATATATATATATATATATATATATATATATATATATATATATATATATATATATATATATATAACGCTTACACGTGTGTCAGTAGTCAACATGGAGGCGAAGAAGGTGGTTGATAAGTATTACTTCAATCTGAGGGAACCAAATAGTTTTGGGGGATTCACTAGGTTTGCTTTAAGGTATCCTAATATTGAGAAAAAAGAGTTAAAAACATATTTAGAGGGCGAAGAGGCATTTACTCTACATAAACCTGTAAGAAAAAAATTTCCTACACGGAAAACCATATCTCCGCAGCTCGATAGTGTATGACAGTTAGATTTATCGGAAATGGTTAAATATAGTTCTTATAATGAAGGATTTTAATACATACTTTTTACGATTGACGTATACTCTAGATACTTGTGGTTGAAACCCTTAAAAGATAAAAGATCAGCTACAGTTTCCGCTGCAGTACTTGAAATTATAGAGGCTGAACGTAAGGCTCCTAAAACGATCTGGACAGATTCAGGAATGGAATTCAAGGGTCGAGAGTTTCAGGAGTTGACTTGGGAGTATGGTATAAGCTATTACAATACATTTTCCGTAAACAAAGCGGCTATAGTTGAAAGAGTCCAGTACTATTAAAGAACGTATGCATAGGTATTTTACTAAAATGAATACTTTTAAATATATTGATATACTGGACGATCTGGCTTATTCTTATAACAGATCTTACCATATAACTATAAAGGCAACTCCTTTAGAAATGTCAAAAACTAGAGGCCATCGAACACACCTGTATGAAAAAGAAAACAAAATAAAAGATAATTCAGGAATAAAGGTAAACGATTATGTAAGAGTATCTCGAACAGAAGAAAGATTCAGAAAGGGGTATGAAGCCGGATGGACTACGGAAGTTTTTAAAGTGCACAATATCCGCCCATTCCGTCGTGATAGTTTAAAGTTATATTATCTGGAGGATTTAAATAGTGAGGGTTCTATAAACAGGAAATACAAAAAGTAAGGTTCAACCCTGTAACTCACGAATATAAAATTGAAAAGATATTAGCAACGAGAGGTAAAGGAAAAAATAAGCAACTACTTGTGAAATGGGTGGGATATCCGACCGAATTTAACACCTATATAAAAGCAAGTGAAATTAAGAATTATTAATCAGTTGTCATTATAATCATGGAGAGTGTGGATCACTTCTATTTAACTCTCCCATCTTCAGCCTCTTTAGATTTACATCCTGATAATAAACTCTCGGATTTTACAACTGTGTTAATGAATCCTATACAACTTGAAAGAGAGGTATACGAAGTAGGATTATGTGAAATGATATTAAATACGGACATAGAAAATTTACCTCACAATCTATTCTGGATGGTGGTGTACAGAAGTGTAGAATGTGTTGAAACTATATTACAAGTGAAAGATACTCGTGATCTGAAAAGGACTACAATTGGTACAAAGCTGAATACGACTATATTTGGTACAAAAGAATACTTCTTTGAAGAATTTGTTCTGCGGAGGGCATATTTTAAATCGGTACCTGCTATTTTTAGTTATTTAAACGATCTCTTTGATATGAGTATTATGTGTAAGGATTTGGTATACAAAACTGATATGAGTACCTATGAAGATAAAGTAATAATATCTTTAAGATCAAAAGTAAGTGTAAACCTGCGAGACGATATGTTTTTTCTCAGACGATCACCATGGCAGCGAAAACATATCCGTAAACGGTATGGTGAGCTGGATATACTTCATGATATCCCTACTATGTTGAAGAGGGTTATACTATCTGTGGAGAATAACCCCATGACTCCGCATGAACAAAAAGATGAAGCAGACCGAGTACTGCATTATACATGTACCCCATCCGAGATGCTCAACCACCCAGGTATGGCTTATGTATATATAAATATAATTGATCACCAATATGTAGGTAATACTAAAGCTCCTTTATTAAGAGTAGTATATTTTCCCAAAGAGAGTAAAGTTATAACATTCCCTAATGTTCATTATCTACCTCTGAATAGATCAAATTTTGACTCTGTACGCTTGCATATAAAAGATGTAGAAGGAAATCCCTTCCCTTTTATACGGCGCATTGTTCTGCAAAGTTCATATTAGAAAGAAACAGATGCTGTAAATACAACATAAAGGAATATATATATATATATATATATATATATATATTTTTTTTCTCATTCATTAACATACTCTCACAGTGCAAAGATAGTATAAGAAAGAAACTCCTGTAATAATGGACGAAGAAAGGGTATTCAGAGGGTCAAAAATGCAGAGGGGGTATGGTCTGGGTGGATTTTTTGCCAAGTTATGGAGAAGCGCACGGCCTCTACTCAGGAAAGGTGGGGAATATATAGGTAAAAAAGCTATAAGAACAGGTTTGCATACTATTCAAGATATTGCTGCAGGAAATAATCCTCGTGCATCATTAAAAAGACGTATTGCCGATGTTTCAGATGAGATGTTGGATGATGTTAAGCGTAAAATAAGACGTAAAATGTCAGATCAAGGTCGAGGGACCAAGAAGATTGTCATAAAGAAAAAGCCCAAGCGGAAAAAACCTCTAAAGAAAAAATGTATTGATGTATTTGCTATTTAATTACTAACTGTATATAAGTAATGTTTTTCATGAAAATGTTCATTATACGACCAGAACTCGCACATACAAGATGCATTTCCTTCATCCTTCTAGTCCTGTTTGTTGTAAGAGAGAATTGGATCTCTTCTCCATGAACCCTACACAGATTAGCGTAAGCGATTCCAACTTTATCAGTATTAATCCTATGCATTCAATTACCAATACAGATGTTCCTCTAGAGTTCAATATTCCAGGCACTTCTGATCAATACCTAGATCCATCTAATGTGTTTTTAAATGTAAAAACGAAATTGACAAAACCTGATGGTACAGATCTTCCTTCGGGTGATGACCATATAGTAAATACAGAATCAAATTTCCTGTATACATGTTTCACTCAGGTTGAAGTCTATCTTAACGGAACTTCACTAGGTGCGTCAGCGGCTAATTATCCTTATAGAAGCTATATAAAGCATTTGTTAAATTATTCAGACGACGCTAAACAATCTCATCTCCAATCATGTGGTTTTTATAGTTTCAAAGATGAGGCTGCACATATAGATAAAGCAGCTAAAGTTATAAATAATACTTATGAATTTTACGGTCGATTAAATGGCGATATCTTCTCACAAGAAAGACTCATTCTACCATCTGTAGATACTAGAATCCTTTTAACCCGATCAAATCCTAAATTTGCTCTTAAAATAAAAAGTAAGCCTACTGCTACGGCTGTATGTCCAGAACCTGTTTTCAAACTGTTGGAGGCCTATCTCTATGTAAGAAAAGTGAAATTATCACCACAGCGTCATTTGGAAATTAAAAAGTCGCTTTTAAATACTTCAGCAAAGTATCCTATTAAGAGAGTTGAAACCAAGATATTTAATTTCATTCAAGGATTATCGAGTATCAATATCCCTAACAATGTGAACGTAAATTTACCACAGAAAGTAATTATAGGGATTGTGGAATTTGAAGCCTACTCAGGAAATTATAAAAAGTCACCCTATAAATTCACACCTTTTGGACTTAGGGGTATCAGTTTACATGTGAATGGACTTCCTCACGGACGTGATTATGAAATGTTATACAATGGAGACCTATCTCTCTGTACTCGTCCTTTTTACGACTTAATAGCCAATACTGTATCATATAATGATAGGGGGACAGGCTTAAATCTTGAAGAATACGCAGAGAATAGTAATTTATATGCCTATGATCTCACAGCCGACCTTTCAGCTTGTAACGCCTATCATTTAAACATTTTGAGAAAGGGCACATTAGGACTAAGTCTCTCTTTTGGATCAAGTCTACAATCACCCATCACTGTAGTGGTGTATCTTGACCATCCTCAACTCATTGAGATTGACAGAGTACGCAACGTACTTTTGAATTATTAAAGATGAATGAAGAGGAAATAAAATCGGTGTTTAAAAATGAGCATCGCTTTTTAGGTGTGTTCGCTATTAACGAAATAAACTCTGTAAAGTTGGAGAAGGATACCTGCTTCGTATTCAATACATCGCCTCGTCACATCACCTCAACAGGACATTGGATTTCTGTTTATAGGGTAAAAAACAATACTGTTCACATAATTGATTCTTTGAATCTAAAATTTATATTGAATAATCATTATATAACCTTATTTTTAAAATATAATAATGTTATGTAAAAACTATGTCTTACCCCATTCAACCCTTATATTCTAATTTATGTGGAGTCTATTGTATTTATTTCATTATATGCTTTTTAAATAATGTATGTTTAATTAAACTTGTAAATATATTTGATGCTAAAAATTTGTATGTCAATGATTTTATAGTTTCTAATTATGTAATAAATGCTTTAAAATGAAAAACGCGATTTTACTACCTTTAAAAGTCGTATATATATATATATATATATATATATATATATATATATATATATATATATATATATATATATATATATATATATATATATATATATATATATATATATATATATATATAAATGTTTTTAATAAAATGTTTATATAACAGACAGTGCGTTTGTTTTTCTTACATTACAGTTTTTAAATAAAAAGTATTAAAACAAAAATAAAAATAGAAATAAATATAATAATAATAAAAATAATAAATATATGAGTTGAAGCAGTAAAGCTGTAAAACAAAAGCCTACTAATCCCTTTGTTGCTAGGGGCAACAGTACGTTATTATTTTACTGTTTTACTGCTTTAAGGTATGTAATGTATATGACATAATGTTAATAAATATATGAGTTAAAGCAGTAAATCAGTAAAGCAGTAAAACAAAACCTTACTAATCCCCTTGTTGCTAAGCAACAGCTCTATTGATTTACTGATTTACTGCTTTAAGGTCTGTAAAGTATATGTTTTTAATAAAATTTCGTACAATTTTAGTAAAATAAAATGTTTATATAACAGACTGCGTGTGTTTTTCTTACATTACAATTTTTAAATAAAAAGTATTAAAACAAAAATAAAAATAGAAATAAATATAATAATAACAAAAATAATAAAAATAATAATAAATAAAAAGTAATAAAACAAAAAAAAAATATAAAAAAAAAAATGGTTAAACAGTAAAGCAGTAAAGCAGTAAAACAAAAGCCTACTAATCCCTTTGTTGCTAGGCAACAGCGTTATTGATTTACTGTTTTACTGCTTTAAGGTATGTAATGTATATGACATAATGTTAATAAATATATGAGTTAAAGCAGTAAAGCAGTAAAGCAGTGAAACAAAGCCTTACCAATCCCTCTGTTGTTTGGCACTTGAGCCATTGATTTACTGTTTTACTGCTTTAAGGTCTGTAAAGTATATGTTTTTAATAAAAAATGTTTAAGTATGAAGTAAAAATGAATGACTCATAGTATATTTGAAAAGAAATTCTTTGAATAATTTACATTGATATCATATTTATCTTTTGCGCGGTAATATTGCGCCTGCGGGCGCTCACGCGGCGGCGGTTACGCGGTAATATTGCGCCAGCAGTCGCACGCGGCGGGCTGGAACGTTGGAACGCGGGAACGCGGGAACGCGGGAACGCGGGAACGCGGGAACGCGGCGGGGTGTCCCTGTGGTCTGTCGTGCGGGCTGGTATGATCTAGTATAAATCTGGAGAATTAATTATTATGGCCTGCTAGAGGTGCTAGAAAAAGGAAGCGTCCTAGCAACTTATAATACACACCAATCGACTCCTCATACCTTATAACATAGGGGTAGGCATCAATATTAGTGCTATTCTATGATCAGGGTAGGCTAGAAAAAGCTAACTCATAGTAGGAAGCATCCTAGCAACTTGTAATATACACCATTCGATTCCTCATACCTTATAACCTAGGGGTAGACACCCATATTAGGGCTATTCTAGGCTCAGGGGAGGCTAGAAAAGGCTTGAAAAAGTGGCACTCAGTTGGCACTATGTGGCACTCAGGTAGCACTCATTGGCATTCACTGGCACTCATTGGCACTCACCTGACACTCACCTGACACTTATAGAATACTCATAGAACACTAATAGAACACCCCTAGATGCTCCTTAGGGTGATTGGGAATCATCAAAATGTACTGAACTATCAAAATGTACTGAACCATCAATAATGCTGAGTCATCAAAGATGACATCAACAAAGATGAACCATCAAGATAGGTGCCATCAAAGTTGAGCCAACAAAGTTGAGCCATTAAAGTTGAGCCATCAAAGTTGAGCCATCAAAGCTGAGGCATCAAAGTTGAGGCATCAAAGTTGAGGCATCAAAGCAGAGGCAATAAGATATCGAGTGTGTGTGTGTATCTATGTGTGAGTGTAAGCGTAAGTGTAAGTGTTTATAGGTGAGTGTAAGTGTCTATGGTTAAGTGTAAGTGTGTATAAGTGTGTATAAGTAACCTAGCGGGTGTGCGTGTGTGTGTATACGTAGCCGTGGGTTTGTGCGTGTGTGTAGGGGTAGGTGTGAGTGTGAATGGAAATAAGTTAGGACAGGTCCATACTGGACAGGTACCTACATGACCTCATGTTAGGATAGTTACCTACCCAAGGTAGGGGAGCAGGTACCTGCATGAGATCAATTTATGACCACTTAATCCCTCACAGACCTTTAGGAATGGTCAATTTCAGGCCTTGATACGGTATCAAGGCCGAAATATCAAGGTCAAAACATCGAAAAGGGACGCCCCTAAAGGGGGTCAAAGGGGGGCCAAAACTAGGGGGACACGTAATGACGGATGATACGTAAATGAGCCTATGCACCTTCTCTCCGAAGGGGTGCCAAATACAAGGCCAAAATCCTAGGGTATAGTTCGTTCTCCAGAATTCCCTCCCTACTACTAACATTCAAAGAAAGTCGAACAAAATGTAACGGACTAAAAAGTAACGGAGGAAAAAATAACGGAACTTATTCGGAGCGTTTCATGAAAGAAAAAGTAACGAGTCCGTTACTTCGTTACTCAAAAACTAGCTCCGTTAGTAACGGAGTAACGGAGTAACGGGTAGTGCCCACCTGCTGGTTATGGTGATGTCATCTGCGTAGATTGTTATGATTGTGTGACCTGTTTGTGTTGTGTTAGATCGGCCAAATAGGTTGAATAGTGTGGGGGATAGTATTGCGCCTTGGGGTACTTCGTTGTTGATGTTTACTGTTCTGGATTTTGTATTGTTTGCTTGTATTTGTGCTATTCATCCTGATAGAAAGTTGGAAATCCATTTCTTTAGGTTAGTGGGGATGTTAGATTTTGCTATTTTGTGGATCAAGTTGTGTTTAGGTACTGTATCGAATGCTTTGTTGATGTCTATTGCTATGATTATTGTTTTATGAGATGGTTTTGAGTTTAGGCTGTTGATTGTGGGTTGTATAATGTTTGTGAGTGAGGTTGTAGTTGAGTGGTTTTGTTTGAAGCCGTGTTAGAATTTGTGTTTGATGATGTGTGGAGTTATTTTGTTTAGTATATATTTTTTCTAGTAGTCTGCATGGTGTTGATAATAGAGAGATAGGGAGATATGATGAAGGGTCAGAGGGGTCTTTTTATGGTTTTAATTTGAGCATAATGATTGCTTTTTTCCAGATAAATGTAATAAAGTTTAGGCTCATGGAGCTGTTATATATTTGTACTCCTTGTGTTAAAGCTGTGTTCCCTAGGTGTTTGAGGTGTTTGTTTGAGATATTGTCTGGGCCAGTTGCCGGTGAGTTTTTAAGTGTCTTTGTTATGTTTTCTAGGTTAGTTGTTTGTTATTTCTATTGTTGGTCGAGTTTTATTTTCTTGAGGGCTTTGATGATTTTCCTGCTTTGAGGGTGTGTGGATTTTTGACTCTGCTTTGCGAAGTGAGTTGCGAGAGTGTTTGCGTGTTGGTTGTTGATTTGTGGGTTTTGTAGGTTTAGGTTTTTGATAGATTCGTGAGTGTGTGTTCGTTAGTTGGGTGAGTTTTTCAGTGTTTTTATTGTTTTCCACATTCTGGTGTTGTTCGTGTGTTGGATGTTTTTGGTGAGGAAGGTTTGGAAATTGTTTGAAGAATGTGTGTTTGTTAAGTTTATGATTTAGGTGTTTAGGGCGTTAATCTGTGTTGTCGTTTGGATTGATGTGGGTGTTATTTTTCTGAGCGAGTTGCGAAGTGAAATTTTGTATGGCTTTGTTGAGTGTTGATGTGTTAGTGATATTTAGGGGATGTATGTTGTTTTCTATATGGTTGGTGAATAGTGTCCAGTCTGCTTTTTTGTAGTTTGTGTATGTTTTTCTGAGTGGGTAGTTTGGTTTGTTGACATTTTGGTATTTTATGATGATGGGTAGGTGGTCGGAGTTTAGGTCGGTTTGTGTTGACCAGTAGAGTTTTGTGTGTAAATTTGGTGAACATAGTGTTATGTCTGGTGATGTGCATGTTTGGTTGGTTTGAGGTGGGTTTCTAGTGTGGCTGTTTGTGTTGTTTAGGATGATTTGGTTTTCAAGGTTGGCTATGATGTGGGTTCCTCTTTGGTTTGCTTCTTTTGCGTTGTACCATGCAGGGTGGGTATAATTATTATGAGGTTTCAGAGGTGGAAGATTTCTGAGAGGTTTGATTTGTAATTTCTGAGGCTTTGTGGTGATGTGTGAGGGGGATTGTAGAGGTTTATTAGATTGTGTGGTTTTTTGTTTATCATTATTGTGAAGGACTGTGTGTTTGTGGTGTTGTCATTTAACGCAGCTGTAATTTGTAAGATGGTGTTTGTGTATGGTAGTGATGTCTATTGCTATGATTATTGTTTTATGAGATGGTTTTGAGTTTAGGCTGTTGATTGTGGGTTGTATAATGTTTGTGAGTGAGGTTGTAGGTGAGGTTACTAGAGTGTGGTTTTTGGGGGTTTGGGGTGTGAAGATGGCATCATAGCCATAGAATTTTGGTTCTGGATAGCTATCGTGTAGGTAGGCTTGTTGTGTTGTTTTAGAAAGTCTTCTATTTCTTTGGTTTTATTGTGTAGTCTGTTTGTGTTAAATGTAGTAATATGTTTATATTGTAGGTTTGTTTGTGTGATGTGTGTATTGACGGGATTGTTGTGGATGGCGCACAGACTTTTCAGATCCAATTGTGTATTGAAGGGGATAGCCTGGTGAGGTTGGAACAGTGTTTGTGGATCCATTGTTTGCATCTATTGCAGTTTATGGAGTTTATGCTTACTATCTTGTTGCATATTGGAGATATGTAGATTCTAGGTCCTGGGGTTGTTTCTGTGTCACCGGGAAAGTGTGCCTCATGATGAGTAGAAGGAGAAATAAAGTTGTTGAGCGGTAGTAAGTCCTGGGAATGATCTCGGATTTATCCGGAAACGGCGGCGAACATGCGTCGCAGTAACACCCCGGTTTCTTGTGGGTGGGGTGCCGAGAAAATCTTGAAATCCTTCGCCCAGGTCGGTCGAAAGACTTGCAGTTTGGCCACTTGCCGGCCTTTTCTCTACGAACCTACATATATATATATATATATATATATATATAGCAGAAAGAAAGAAATATATATATATATATATATATATATATATATAGCAAATATATATATATATATATATATATATATATATATATATATATATATATATATATATAATAAGAGCTAAGGAAAAAATAAAATAAGATAAGTCAAAAAGTAAAAAAGGTTGGGACATGAGAGAGAACCAAAAGTGACCGACCCTGGAATATAAGTTAAAACTATTAAGATAGAGATAGGACTGGCTAATTTATCTCAGTGGATTACACTAGTAAACTGCTCCAATAGACAGTGGTTCAAATTTTCTTTATGGAATTGTAATTTTTGCACTATATAGACCTTATATTAAAAGCTACACCTAATTTAATTTAAAAAAAATATATATTCAAACCCTTACTAAAGGTAAAATAATTAATAATATATATATATATATATATATATATATATATATATATATATATATATATATATATATATATATATATATATATATATATATATATATATATATATATATATATATATATATATATATATATATATGCCACCTAAACAGCAAACAACAACAATAAACATTACCATACAACAGCAATAAACCTTTCCATACAACAAACAACGACTAAAACTAAAATATGACGTCATTCCGATTCTCTAAGTGTTATAGTGTATGTGTGTGTGTGTATGCTAAAACAACAACAACAACAACAAACAACAACCAAACTAAACAACAACAAAAATGTGTGCGCAATCAATGAGTACACATGAAGGTATTTAAGAGTGTACACGTGTACGTGTAAAAAGGTATGGCTTATAAGACTTATTTCTAGACCCCCGGTTTTCATCCATTACTACTATATATATATATATATATATATATATATATATATATATATATATATATATATATATATATATATATATATATATATATATATATATATATATATATATATATATATATATAGAGATATGAAGACTATTGTGTTTAAGGATAGATATATTACTATAACTTCAGCATGCTCAAACATTTATGTAAGAGATTCGCCCCTTAATATAAATATATATATATATTTATATATATATATATATATATATATATATATAGTATATATATATATATATATATATATATATATGGATAGATAAATATATATATATATATATATATATATATATATATATATATATATATATATATTAGTGATGCTGCAGATGTCATTTTTTTCGCATCCGCGGATGCGGATGCGGATGCGGATGCGGATGCGGATGTTTAATATATATATATATATATATATATATATATATATATATATATATATATATATATATATATATATATATATATATATATATATATTATTTTTATACTATATATATATATATATATATATATATATATATATATATATATATATATATATATTATATTATATATATATATATATATATATATATATATATATATATATATATATATATATATATATATATATCGAGTTTTAGCCACAATCTATTAATATAATTGTTACTAGGGTGCGGGACGGGGACCCAACTCAAATGGACCCCATCAACCTCTTTCCTAACCTCCGACCTTAATGAAAGAGATTTTACATGGATTATATACTTTTTGCACTAGTATTGAAATTCAAATATGGGAAGGTTGTGCTTGAGAGACATCAATTTTTCTGCCTTTTCTGCTGAGAGTCTGTTTCTCTTTTCATCATATATTAGCCCAGCATTGCTAAATACTCTCTCACTTGGAACACTAGTTGGAGGACAGGCCAGGTATTTCCTTGCAAGTTACTTAAGCGTGGGTAAACATTTGCATTTGCTTAATTAACACTCCACCAACTGATAGGATCGTCATTTGATTTGTATCTAGTCGTTTTTCTTGGTGATAGTTTTTAGTTTTCAATCATTTGAACTGCATATTTTTATAAGGCGTGTGTTTCTTCATCACTACTGTACTGTAGAAATTCTTCCAGTGAATCTGTTATTGATTTACTTGTAGAAGATGTTGGTTCTGCATATTTCATTTTTTTTCCTTTTAAAGGATGGCTAATTTAATAGACTGTTCGGATTGAAGTTTTCCTTGCAAGTTTACTCAAGCGTGGGTAAACATTTGCTTAACTTTCCACCAACTGATTGGATCATCATTTGAATCTAATCGTTTTTCTTGGTGATAGTTTTCAATCAATTGCACTACATCTTTTGGTAATGCGTGTGTTTCTTCATCACTACTGGACTGTAGAAATTCTTCCAGTGAATCTGTTATTGATTTATTTGTAGAAGGTGTTGGTTCTGTAGATTTCGTTTTTTCCTTTTAATGGGTGGCGAATTAATAGATTGTTCGGATTGAAGTTTTTCAACTGCAACACAAAGTAACGATTTAACTTTTTTATAATATCAGCATAAAACTTGTTTTATATGGGAATCTAAGTAAAAGGTAATAGTATGAAGGTCACACTCACAGAACCAAAGCGTTTTTCTACCTCTAGTTTAATTACATCTTTCATTCTTTTTAAACCGTCATCATTTTCATTTGAAGATGGTTCAAAATGCTTCCTTAGCGTTGAGATTAATGGTATTACATCGGAGACAGAAGCTGTAGAGGCGCTGATTTTTTTGGTAGTTTCTTCAAATGGTTTCAATAGCTTAATGCAGTGTGATATGATGTCATTTCAAATTAATAAGAATGTTGACTTTGAATACGAACTGGCGTACGAAGTAAGAAGTTCTTTTGAGCAATACTTCTTTCCATCATATGAAGTGTACTATTCAGCGAGTTGGAATGTTTTTGATAACATTAAGATATGGAATATCAAGTCGTTTTCTTTTGAATTGCCTTCAACTCATTTTCATTTTTATTTTTTTCAGATTCATCTTAAGTATTTTTATTATAAAATTCTTTATCAAATCTCGACAATAAACATCCGCGCAACATCCGCAGGGCAAAGCGCGGATGCGGATGCGGATCTTTAATAATGTGCGGATGCGGATGTGGATGTTACCTGCATCACTAATATATATATATATATATATATATATATATATATATATATATATATATATATATATATATAAATAAAAAAAAACTGTAAAAAAAGAGTTATATATATATATATATATATATATATATATATATATATATATATATATATATATATATATATATATATATAGTGAGGTTAATACTTATTTCCCAGGGCTCTTCTGAACTCACCAAAACAATTCATATTGATAGGTCAGTGAAATTGTTTTAAGAGTTTGCCAAAAAAAAATATATAAAATGTATTTCTTTGTCTCGAACTTTTCGAATAAATTCAAAATAATAGCTGAAGCGATTGCTGAAATGAAAATGAATATCCTTCAATTTTCATCTTTGCTATTTTACCTGATCCTCTCTCTCTCTCTCTCTCTCTCTCTCTCTCTCTCTCTCTCTCTCTCTCTCTCTCTCTCTCCTCTCTCTCTCTCTCTCCTCTCTCTCTCTCTCTCTCTCTCTCTCTCAGTTGTATTGCCTCCCTTTAATTTGGAGGCTGAAAATGTGACTAAATTTTAATAAACATGGATGATAAAATAATTTTATTAAAAAAATATGAAGGGTGTAAAATTAATATTTAAACGTAATCTTTTTCAACATACAATGTCTTCAATGTTTATATTTAGTTTTATTTAAATAAATATTATTAGCACTGTTATGAATAATGAAATTGCTATTGAAGATAATTATTTCATTTTATTATGTTAGCTCACCGCCCCCTTCAGAGCCCCCTAGAGCTTACTGCAATCTTAATCAAGCTCAGAGCCCCCTAGGGGGCGCTATCACCCTGGTTGAGAACATATGGTTTGCATTATAAATTATCACACATTTGAGATTAAATACTGTATATATATATATATATATATATATATATATATATATATATATATATATATATATATATATATATATATATAAATATATATAGAAGTTATATATATATATATATATATATATATATATATATATATAGGTCAGCATCCCGAAAAGGCCAGGCATGTAACTAAAAAACTATAACAGGTACACGAAAATAAATATCATTTTATTAATCAGGAGACATTTTTACCCCGGAAATTAAAAAAAAAAAAAAAAAAATAACGCTTTTTAAAAATTAAAATTGTTAAAAATTGTTGAAAAATTTGCAGTTTTTTGATAAATCAAAGATGCGGCTTACTCCCGAGTGAGACGGAAAGATGCCAAATGTTGAATTTTTTTTTTTTTTTACACTAACGAATACCCTCGGATAAACAAGAACGATTTGATAGAGTCGGGGTTTCTTGGCCTACCGGGGGACGACGGGGGGGACTTCGTCCCCCCTCTGTCCCTCCGTCGGCTCGAACCCCCTAAAAAGGATATAAAAAGAAAAAATAATATTTTCTCCAATTATATTATAAAGCGGTATTTGGCAACTTTTTCTCTCGAGACAATGCAGCTTTCAAGGTCTTTGAAGGTCAATCAGAGCCTGCACTGAAGATTTTTACTAATATTAATATGGAGTTATTAATAAATATTAGAATAAATTAATTTTTTGTTTCTTCGATGAAATTACTTCCTGAAATCAAAAATGTTATTTATTTTCCTGTAGATGTTATAGTTTTCTAGTTACATGCCTGAACTTTTCGGGATGCTGGCCTATATATATATATAATTATATAAGATATATATATATATATATATATATATATATATATATATATATATATATATATATATATATATATATATATATATATATATATATATATATATATATATATATATATATATATATATATATATATATATATATATATCTTTATTTATGGTATATATATATATATATATATATATATATATATATATATATATATTTTTAGTTATTGCATATATATATATATATATATATATATATATATATATATATATATATATATATATATATATATATATATATATATGCATATATATATATATATATATATATATTCCCCTTCTATAAAAATTAATAGCTATGCTGATGATCTAACAATCATAGCTCAAAATCCCTCTATAAATATAGCATGCAGAGAACTGCAGAATGTATGTATAAACTTACTCAAAACAATGGGCTATCAGCAAACAGAATGACCTGCATTCCTCATAAATCCTCTATCATATTACTCATACCATGCAGCAGAGTATCAAATACCTATCCAACATTTTTCCTCTAAAACAGCAGACTCCTTCTCTATAAACAACGAACCATCCTATTTTTAACTTTCGATTTTAATATGACTTTCACCCCCTCATAGACAACATCACTTCTAGGGCCGAACACAAATTAAATGCGATGGAAATACTAACCGGAACAAATTTTGTAAAGCACAGAATTCCCTTATTGTATTATTCAGCCAATGCACTCGTTACATTTTAAACTACTCATCACCCGCCTCGGCGCATACAATATCACAGACCAATATAGAAAAACTAGAGGCCGTTATAATCAAAGCTTTCAGAATAATAACAGACTTCCTCACTTCCACACCAACTCATCACTTACAAACAGAACCAAAATTTCTTCCATTAAGGGCCAATCTTGCCATTATAGGCTGTCAATTTTATAGCAAAAATCACCTGCACCAAGAAGGAAAAAAGACATACCAGCTACTTACTTCTCTAATATATACAACAAACCCCTCCCCCTCGTCCCAGACACTCCCATTATCAAACCCATCTATACTCAGATAACACAGAGTGATTTCCGAATACCCAAACATTATACTACAATCGCATCCAACCGAAATATCTCCCACAGAATAAACTTTGAACATTCAAACCAGAGCGACGCTTCTTTGCCTCCACTCTGGGTAAAATCCTTCCCTTCAATAAAACAAATTTAGATTTCATAACGCTCCCTCCCCTTACTGTCAAAGTTATTTGTCTTTGAGAAATGACGACATAAGACATCTCTTACTAAGCTGATTGGATCTAGCGGACATCAAACTCAACTTCGATAGACATGTTCTGACGGATTTATAGGCTACCGCTGCTGTGGTGGCGCAATATCTCTGGATCACCCGCTTCTCGTAGGAAGGGAGAGGGAGGGCCTACCAAGTAAGTAAAGTAAGTAAGTGTGTATCTATATATATATATATAACCTGAGTCGTTATATATATATATATATATATATATATATATATATATATATATATATATATATATATATATATATATATATATATATATATGTAAAGCCTTACATATCCCGACCCCTTTCGAAAAAAATTCGTTGTTGCCAGATTGGGCTCTTAAAGTGTAATTGGGCTACAATTTTACAACAAAGGAAACTATTTTAAGGCAAACTAAAAATAATATATATATATATATAAATATATATATATATATATATATATATATATATATATATATATATATATATATATATATATATATATATATATATATATATATATATATATATATATATATATATAACTTTGTTTCAGTAAAAGAACTTCAAGCCTATAAAAATATTTAAAAATAACAATTCCTAATTATTTATTTA
>JABUQX010050513.1:5000-15000 GCA_015478945.1 Trachelipus rathkii
GAATAAGGAATGAACCTGCTCATCCCATCAGTAGTAATATGACAATCTCATCGTGACCACCCTTTTCGATATGAAGGAATAGAGGTATTTGCTTCAAACTTGGAATATAATCTATGTATGAGTTAAGCTCGAAACAGGGTAATTAGTCTCTAGGATGTATATAGGGGGTACCTCCCCCCGAGGGTCGACGCTGATATTGCGCTTACGCCCTTGTTGCGGGATCTGAGTGAGCGAGATTAAAAATGAGTTAGCTCCAGGTGGACACCTGGCCGAGTGCGCGAACGTATGTTTGTGATAGTTCGTAAAAAATTGATTCCCGTAGGGAATCAATTTTTGAGCCACCTTCAGCGTTTGCTGCTGCGGTTCCTGCGACTCCGATTCAAGCTTCGGTTCCGACTCCGGGTCCGACTCCGGTTCCGCTTCATTCAGTACAACCTGTATTTGAGGAGTTTGCATCGGCTCCGGTGCTGGAGCCACTGCGGTGCCGAGTTAATAAACATTCGTATAACAACAATATTGGTGTGCTTATATAGGTTATCGAGACCGTAGATCTCGAATATGATGGTTATAAGACCGTATAGGGTGTCTAGGGCCCCCCTCCGTAGGGGCCCCAACTGAAAAAAAGCACAGAGTGCAAAACAAAGGACGAAGGAGGAAGAAAGAAGGATGAAAGATGAATAAAGAAGGAAAGAGTGGAGAAGGAGTCTGACACAGAGGAGTAGGAGTTGACAGCCGCACTGGTGCTGACTCCGGTGCGGTGCCGAGTTATTAAATATTTGTGTAATGATACAATATTGGTGTATTTATATATGTTATTGGGTCTGTAGATTTCGAAAATAATGGTTTCAGAACCATCAAGAAAAAAAAATAATAAAAAAAATAAATAGCTAAATAAATAAATAAATAAATAAATAAAATTTCTTATTCTTTTTGTTTATAACTTACAAATTTACGTTTTTACATACCCTAAAGCAGTAAATCAGTAAATCAAACTACCATCCAGCCACCTTCCTGTCCAATCGTGATCTATTGATCTATTGATCTATTGATCTATTGATCTATTGATCTATTGATCTATTGATCTATTGATCTATCATTCAAGTCAAATTTTACTAAAATTGTCATGTTTTACATAATCTAAACCAGTAAATCAGTAAATCAAACCACCTAACCTACACTCCTGTCCAACCATGATCTATTGATCTATTGATCTATTGATCCTAATTGATCTATTGATCTATGATTTAAGTTCATATTTTTTAGTAAATTGTCATGTTTTACATACCTAAGATCAGGTAACATCAGTAAATCAACCACATCCTACCACCCTCCCATACCATCCTACCCTCCCATGATCTATCGATTTATTGATCTATTGATTCAAGTCACATTTCGAGTATCATTTTGAATAAACATAACATAAAAAACAAATTCTTTATACACTGATCAACGAATATACTCAATAACCGTAACAAAGTTTTCACATTATAAAGCTTTAGTTAGCATCATCTGAACTATGAATATAATGTACAACGACAAACCTTACACAACTTACACACGAATAAACTGTTAACATTAACAAAGTTCCACACTTAACACAGTAAAGTAACTAACATTGCAATGAAAAGTAACCTATTCTTACTTTTTCAAGCATTTCTCTAACATCATTAACGTTAAGTTACAACTGACACAGTAACATTTAGCAAAAAGTTATCACAACATTGGTTAATTATCATACTGATCAACGAATATACTCTAACGTAATAAGGTTTCCACATCAATAAAGCTAACATGGCGTAGCATGAACTAAGAAAATAATGTACAAAAGACAAACCTAACCAACCAAACTTAACCTAATAAACTGTTAAATTAACAAAGTTCCACACTTTAACACCTGCAAAGTAACTAACATTGCATAACAAAACGTAACTATTCATACTTTTCAAAAAGCACATATCTCAAACATATTAACGTTAACCTTTACATCTGACAGTAACATTTAGCAAAAAATTTATCACAACATTGGGTAATTATCTATACTGATTAACGAATATACTCTAACGTAATAAGGTTTCCCATCAAAATAAAGCTAAACAGCGTAACTGAACTAAGAAAATGAATTTAAAGACAAACTAACACAACTTCCACACAGAATAAGCTTGTTATCATTAAAAAATTCCACACTTAACACAGTAAAGTAACTAACTTGCATGCAAAACGTAACTATTCCTTACTTTTTCAAAGCATATCTCTCTAACATATTAACGTTAACTTTACACTGACACAGTAACATTTAGCAAAATTTTCACACATTGATTAATTAATCATACTGATCGACAATATTACTCTAAGCGTAATAAGGTTTCCCATCAAATAAAGCTAACACGCGTAACATGAATCTAGAAAATAATGTAAAAAGACAAACCTAACACAACTTACACACGAATAAACTGTTAACATTAACAAAGTTCCAGCACTTAACACAAATTGTGAGTAAAGTACTAACATTGCATGCAAAACGTACCCTATTCATACTTTCCAGCATATCTCTACCATATTAACGTTAACCTTACACTGACACATCGTAACATTTAGCAAAAATTTATCACACATTGGTTTAATTATCATAACTGATTCAACCGAATATACTCTAAACGTAATAAGGTTTTCCCATCAATAAAGCTAACATAGTGTAACATGAACTAAGAAATAATGTACAAAGACAAACCTTACACAACTTACACACGAATAAACTGTTAACGTTAACAAAGTTTCCACACTTAACACCAGTAAAGTAACTAACATTGCATGCAAAACGTAACCTATTCATACTTTTTTCAAAGCATATCTCTAACCATATTAACGTTAATCTACAATACACAGTAACTTTTTAGCAAAAAAATGTATCACAACATTGTCCGATTATCATACAGAACAACGGACTATATGCTAACGTAACAAGTTTTTTACATTATCATAGTAATATTCTAACAAGAAAATTTCTCATATCTTACTAAATATCATAATCCTCAGCAAATAATGGCAAACATAGCAAAGTTTTACCCAACATAACATTAAAATAAGTTCTTTGATAAAATATCATAGTAAAGTGAAATAGTTTTACTTTTAAAACAGTGAATCAGTGATTTTAGTAAATCAGAACCATCCATCCCCTCCCTGCCCCTCCCTACCCATCCTGTCCATGACTTTTGATCTATTGATCAAATGATTCAGGTCACATATCGAGTACATTCGGATAAGCATAGTACAAAAATAAGTTCTTTATATACTAACCAACGAATATTATGCTAACGTAACATTGTTTTTCACATTAATAAAGCTCACATAGCATGACCAGAACTAAAAATATATAATGTACAATGAAAAACCTAACACACCTTACGGCTCGAATAAACTACTAAATTAACAAATTTCCACACTTAACAACAGTAAAGTGCCTAACACAGCGTACAAAACAAAACCTATTCACACTTTTTCAAGCATATCTCTACATATCAAGTTAATTTTCCATTAACACTATTGATTTACGTCGCCTTTCGAGTATCAATTCGGATAAACATAGCACAAAAAATGAGTTCTTTATATATACTGACCCTCGAATATATGCTAACATAATAAGGTTTTCACATTAATAAAGCTAACATAGCATCAATTGAACTAAGAATATAATGTACAAACTACAAATCTAACACAAACTTAAGCACAAATAAACTGTTAACATCAAAGTTCCACACATAACACCTGTAAAGTAAACATTGCATACAAACGTAACCTATTCATACTTTTTTCAAACACATCTCTAACAAATTAACGTTATTTTTACATTGACACAGTAATTTTAACAAGAATTTATCTAATCTTCGTTCTAATTTATAACAGACGCAACGAATAACTGTAAAAGCATAACGAACGTTTTATCCAAATAACACAAAAATAAGTTCTTTATATACTAACCATCCAATATATGCTAACGTAACAACGTTTTTTACATTAATAAAGCTAACATAACTAACCTGAAACTAAGAATTATAATGTTACAACGACACTAACACACCATACGGTACGAATAAACTACATCATTAACAAACTTCCGCACTTAAAAGCAGTAAGTACTAACACTTCGTACAAAACGTAACCTATTCACACTTTTTTCAAGCATATTCTAACTATATCAATGTTAATTTTTTAATTAAACATCGGTATATTTACAAAAATTTAGCATAAACCTGTCTAATCATCAAACTGAGACAACGAATATAATCCTAACGTAACAAATTTTTTACTTCAACTTCAGAGTTTTTAGACAAAAAATTCATCATAACCTCGTTTAAATATCATAATCCCAGCGAATAATTGCAACATGAACAAAGTTTTAACAAACATAACAAAAAAAAATAACAAAATTTTTTCCTGCTGACATAAACATAACAAATAAGTTCTTTGAATAAAATATCACAGTAAAGCGTAATAGTTTACTGAATTTAATGCAGTAAATCAGTAAATCAGTAAATCAAACCACCCATCCCTGCAGTCCCCTACCCATCCCACCACCTGTGACTATTGAACTACTGATTCAAGTCATCTTCGAGTATCATTTTGGATTAACAACATAACATAAAAATAATTCTTTGAATAAAATACCTACGAATATTTGCTTAACCAACAAAGTTTTAGCATCAATAAAGCTAACATATCATAATCGCAATTAAGAATATAATGTACAAAAGGAAACCTAACATACCTCGCGTATGAATAATCAGCTAACATCTTGAAAATTCCCTACGGGCTTTGGGCCTCAGCCCTTCGGGCTGAGGCCTTACACCTCCTTCGGAGAGGTAATGCCCGCTTACCCCTTCGGGTGATTTCCCCTCTCAGGATTCTACATCCTTGTCAAGGGCGCATCCCCCAGGGTTTTCTCTCGGAAGGTAATGTCTGGATTTAGATACTCTTAGTTAATGAAAACTGTTAATCGTAAGTTAGGTACGTTATGTTAAATATTACTATGACAATGTGAAAATAACACTAATTTGTTAGAGAAATAATGAGTTTTTGTAAGATATTACTGTGTTAACTGACGATGATGTGTTAGAAACGTGAGCCTAGGTTAAGTTTTTATTGGGTAATGTTAGGTTTGCCCTAGAATTTTGCTAATGTCTTCCTTTTTTTTATAAGGCAAAATGATGTTATACTCGAAAGAGTGACACTTTGAATGAGGATAGTGTCAATTCATAGTTCAAGATGTTGGTATCTTTGATAGATTGGTCACTTTGTTTAAGGATTTTGTTAAGATATAGGTTTACCCTGTTGCTGATATGCTAGTAAAAGTGGGAGCATATGAGTATTGTATGACTGTGTTAGCTCTTGTAGCCTTTGATAAGTAGGGAATTATCAGGATGTTAGCGGATTATTCATACGCGAGGTATGTTAGGTTTGCATTTGTACATTATATTCTTAGTTCAGGTTATGATGTTAGCTTTATTGATGCTAAAACTTTTGTTGGTTAAGCATATATTCGTAGGTCAGTATATAAAGAACTTATTTTTATGTTATGTTTATCCAAAATGATACTCGAAATATGACTTGAATCAATAGTTCAATAGATCACAGGCGGGTGGGATGGGTAGGGAACTGCAGGGATGGGTGGTTTGATTTACTGATTTACTGATTTACTGCTTTAAAATCAGTAAACTATTACGCTTTACTGTGATATTTTATTCACAGAACTTATTTTTATGTTATGTCAGGATAAAATTTTGTTATTTTTGTTATGTTTGGTTAAAACTTTGTTATGTTTGCAATTATTCGCTGGGGTTTATGATATTTAGACGAGGTTATGATGAATTTTTTGTTAAATATTACGAAGTTGATGTAAAAAATTTGTTACGTTAGCATTATATTCTTTGTCAGTATGATGATTAGACAGGTTTATGCTAAATTTTTGTTAAATATTACGATGTTAATGTAAAATTAACATTGATATGTTAGAGATTGCTTGAAAAAGTGTGAATAGGTTTACGTTTTGGTACGAAGTGTTAGGTACTTTACTGCTGTTAATGCACATAACATGAACCTGTTAGTAAGTTTATTCCGTACGTCATGGTGTGTTAGGTTTGTCGTTGTACATTATATTCTTAGTTCAGGTTATGTTATGTTAGCTTTATTAATGTAAAAACGTTGTTACGTTAGCATATATTCGATGGTTAGTATATAAAGAACTTATTTTTTGTGTTATGTTGGATAAAACTTTGTTATGTTTACAGTTATTCGTTGGTCTGTATGATAATTATGATAATTATGATAAATTCTTGTTAAATATTACTGTGTCAATGTAAAATTAACGTTAATATGTTAGAAATGTGCTTGGAAAAAGTATGAATAGGTTACGTTTTGTATGCAATGTTAGTTACTTTACAGGTGTTATGTGTGGAACTTTGTTAATGTTAACAGTTTATTTGTGCTTAAGTTGTGTTAGATTTGTAGTTGTACATTATTTTCTTAGTTCATATGATGCTATGTTAGCTTTATTAATGTGAAAACCTTGTTATGTTAGCATATATTCGTTGGTTAGTATATAAAGAACTCATTTTTGTGCTATGTTTATCCGAAATGATTCTCGAAATGCGACGTAAATCATTAGTGTTAATGTGAAATTAAGGGCATGATCCAATATTTGGCTGGGGCTGGTCCCCGTTTTCAGCCCCACCTAAAAATGGACATAAAATTCGGAATTTTCAGCCGATTTTGACTATATAAACACCAAAATGTAGCTTTTTTTGCCCTCTAAAACGTTGTTTTCTGGTGTTTTTCTGTGACTGTAGTCATTCTTTCAGAATTTTCAAATTTTCAAAATCCATGTTTTTGACTATTTTCATATCAACTTTCAGATTTTTTTGCGAAATGACTTTAAACTTGAAATATGCATAGATGGGTCCATTAACTACAATATGCACTGATTACATTTTCGAATTTTTTAGTTTTGTGCTCAGCGTTGTCCAATTTCCAAACCCATTTTTTTTGAATTTGAAAAGTGAAAAATTGACATATTTTTTTTCTACTCATCCGATCAACATCAATTTTCAGGGCTTGTATAGTCGGGCAAGATGCATCTTTTTTACTTAAATAATTTCTTTGTATATGCAATAGGTTTGGATTTGTTCTTGGAACAAATTTTCAAAAAAAAAAGTTTTTGAAAATTTTTTAAAAATTTTCTATTGAGTATACAAAAAAATTATTTAAGTAAAAAAGATGCATCTTGCCCGACTATACAAGCCCTGAAAATTTGATGTTGATCGGATGGGTAGAAAAAAAAATATGTCAATTTTTCACTTTTCAAATTCAAAAAAAAATGGGTTTGGAAATTGGACAACGCTGAGCACAAAACTAAAAAATTCGAAAATGTAATCAGTGCATATTGTAGGTAATGGACCCATCTATGCAATTTCAAGTTTGAAGTCATTTCGCAAAAAAATCTGAAAGTTGATTTGAAAAATGGGTCAAAAACAATGGATTTTGAAAAATTGAAATTCTGAATTATGACTACAGTCACAGAAAAACACCGGGAAACAACGTTTTAGAGGGCAAAAAAGCTACATTTTGGTGTTTTATATAGTCAAATCGGCTGAAAAATTCCGAATTTTATGTCCATTTTTAGGTGGGGCTGAAAACGGGGACCAGCCCCAGCCAAATATTGGATCATGCCCTCCTTAATATGTTAGAGATATGCTTGAAGAAGTGTGAATAGGTTACGTTTTGTACGCTGTGCTAGGTACTTTACTGTTGTTAAATATGGAACTTTGTTAATGTTAGTAGTTTATTCGAGCGTAAGGTGTGTTAGGTTTTGTCATTGTACATTATATTTTTAGTTCTGGTCAAGTTTGTTAGCTTTATTATGTGAAACAATGTTACGTTAGCATAAATTCGTTGGTTAGTATTAAAGAACTTATTTTTGCTACTATGTTTATCGAAATGGGAATCGATATGTTGACCTGATCATTAGACTCGAAAGATCAACAAGGTCATGGAAGGGATGGGTAGGGAGGGGGCAGGGAGGGGATGGGGTGGTTTGATTTAATGATTTATTACTGATTTATTGTTTTAAATTCGGTAAACTATTACACTTTACTATGATATTTTATTCAAAGAACTTATTTTTATTGTTAAGTTGGGTAAACTTTGTTATTTTGCCATTATTTGGCTGGTAATTATGATGTTAGCGTAAGGTTATGAGAAAATTATTTGTTAATAAATTACTATGATATGTAATAAAACTTTGTTACGTTGCATATAGTCGTTTTCTGTATGATAATCGGACATGGTTATGATACTTTTTTGCTAAATGTTACTGTGTTTGTGTAAGATTAACGTTAATATGTTAAGAGAATATGCTTGAAAAAAGTCTTGAATAAGTTACGTTTTGCATGCATGTTAGTTACTTTTACTGGTGTTAAGTTTGGGAACTTTGTTAATGTTAAACAGTTTATTCGTGTGTAGTTTTGTAAGGTTTTGTCTTTGTAACATTATTTTCTCCTTAGTTTCATGTTAAGCTATGTTAGCTTTATTGTTGTGGAAACCTTATTACGTTATAGTATATTCGTTGATCAGTATGATTATTAACCAATGTTGTGATAAATTTTTGCTAAATGTTACTGTGTCAGTGTAAGATAAACGTTAATATGTTAGAGATATGCTTGAAAAAGTAAGAATAGGTTACGTTTTGCATGCAATGGTTAGTTACTTACTGGTGTTAAGTGTGGAACTTTGTTAATGATAACAGTTTATTCGTTGTAAGTTGTGTTAGGTTTTGGTCTTGCATCATTATTTTCTTTAGTTCATTGTTACGCTTGTGTTAGCTTTATTGATGGGGAAAACGCTATTACGTTTAGAGTATATTCGTTGATCAGAATGATAATTAACCAATGTTGTTTAATAAATTTTTGCTAAATGTTACTGTGTAAGTGTAAGATTAACGTTAGTATGTTAAGAGATGTGCCTTGGAAAAGTATGAATAGGTTACCGTTTGGTATGCAATGTTAGTTACTTTCCTGGTGTTAAGTGTTGGAACTTTGTTACTGTTAACAGTTTATTCGTGGTTAAGGTGGTGTTAGGTTTGTCTTGGTACATTATTTTCTTAGTTCATGTTTCATCATGTTAGCTTTTATTGATGTGGAAAACCTTATTACGTTTAGAGTATATTCGTTGATTAGTATGATAATTAACCAATGTTTGTGATCAAATTTTTGCTAAATGTACTGTCGTCAGTGTAAGGTTAAACGTTAATTGTTGAGAGATATGGCTTGAAAAAGTAAGGAATAGGTTCGTTTTTTGCATGCAATGTTAGTTACTTTACTGGTGTTAAGTGTGGATTGTTAATGTTAACAGTTTATTCGTCTGCGTAAGTTGTGTAAGGTTTTGTCGTGTTCATTATATTCATAGTTCAGATGATGCTAAGTAAGCTTTATTATGGTAAAACTTTGTTACGTTAGATATCTTCGTTTTGAAGTGTAATAAAGAATTTGGTTTTTTTATGTTTGTTTATTCAAAATTATACTCGAAATGTGACTTGAAAACTTGAGTCAATAGATCGATAGATCATGGGAGGGTAGGATGGTATGGAGGGTGGTCATGATGTGGTTTGATTTACTGATTTACTGATTTAGGGTATGTAAACATAACAAATTTTACTAACAAATATGACTTAAAATCAATAGATCCAATAAGCTCAATAGATCAATAGATCATGATAGGGTAGGAGGGTGTGTAGGTTAGTGGTTTGTTTACTGAATTTACTGATTTAGGGTAAATGTAAAAACAATGACAATTTTTAGTAAATTTGACTTGAATGAATAGATCTCAATAGATCATAGATCAATAGAATCAATAGATCACGATTGGACAGGAAGGGTGGCTGGATGGTAGTTTGATTTTTACTGATTTACTGCTTTAGGGGTATGTAAAACACGTAAATTTGTAAGTTAAAACA
>JABUQX010050513.1:17500-27486 GCA_015478945.1 Trachelipus rathkii
AGGCGAGTTTTGGTGACCGTAGGTCCCCCCTAAGGGGGTGCCTGCCCCCGGAGCTTAGACCGCTACGGGCCCGTCGTTTTATCACCCTTTTGGCTTTTCCAAACGCCGAGATTGAGTTAAGGAGCCTAACGAGAGTTAGGCTCGGAGCGTGACTGACGTAATCTTCGTGCCGGTAGATAATGTGAAGCGCGCGTGCGCATACACATACACATTATTTATTTATTATTAATACGTCGAAGATTCGATTTCCGAAGGAAATCGAATCTGAGTCGAAAAACGATTCCTGTAAGGAATCGTTTTTTACGCATTCCGACTTTGCCGTCCACCGCGGTTGCTTCTTCGCATCCGGATCTGACTCCGACTTTGATTGCCCGCCTGCCTCAGGGAACTTATCGTATCGTGCTAAAATTTGGAGGGTGATTAGATGATGAGGTAACCTCATTGTATACGAAGTTACGTCCCACTGGGGTCCCCCGAAGGGGGACCCCACCCCATAAAAAAATTAAATTGTTCGTATAAGGCTGAAATTTGGTGAGAGGATTCAGAGTGTAATTTCTAGAAAGAATTGGTATAGGAATCTGATGAGTTGGCTCCGGCCCCGGTGCTGGAGCTACTGCGGTGCCAAGTTAAGAAACAGTCGTATAACAAAAATATTGGTGTGCTTATATATGTTATTGGGTCTGTAGATTTCGAAAATAATGATTTCAGAACCATCAAGAAAAAAAAAATAAATAAATAAAATTTCTTATTCTTTTTTGCTTATAACTTACAAATTTACGTTTTTACATACCCTAAATCAGTAAATCAGTAAATCAAACCACCCAACCTACCCTACCCACCCCATCTGTGATCCATTGATCTATTGATCTATTGATCTATTGATCTATTGATTAAGGTCAAATTTTTACTAAAATTGTCATGTTTTACATAACCTAAATCAGTAAATCAGTAAATCAAACCACCCAACCTACCCTCCTGTCCCATCATGATCTATTGATCTATTGATCTATTGATCTATTGATCTATTGATCTATTGATCTATTGATTAAGGTCAAATTTTTACTACAATTGTCATGTTTTACATACCCTAAATCAGTAAATCAGTAAATCAAACCACCCAACCTACATATCTGTCCATCTGTGATCCATTGATCTATTGATCTATTGTCTATTGATCTATTGATCTATTGATTAAAGGCATATTTTGTATAACATTGGTCATGTTTTTAACATAACCCTAAATCAGTAAATCAGTAAATCAAGCCATCAACACCTCCCCACTCGCCATATGAATCTATTGTGATCTATTGATCTATTGATCTATTTGATCTATTGATCTATTGATTAAGGTCAAATTTTTACTAAAATTGTCATGATTTACATACCCTAAATCAGTAAATCAGTAAATCAAGCCACCCAACCTACCCTCCTGTCCAGTCGTGATCTATTGATCTATTGATTTATTGATCTATTGATTAAGGTCAAATTTTTTATCTAAAATTGTAACGTTTTTACATCTACCCTAATCAAGTAAATCAGTAAATCAAGCCACCCAACCTACCATCCTGTCCAATCATGATCTATTGATCTAATTGATCTATTGATCTATTGATTCAAGTCACATTTCGAGTATCATTTTTGGATAAAATCATACCATAAAATCAAGTTCTTTATACGAAGATCAATTCAATATAAGTTGACGTAACAAAGTTTTCCACATTAATAAAGCTTATTAGCATCATCTGAACTATGGCTATAACCCCCAACGACAGACCTGAACACATCTATAGCAAGAATATACTGTTAACATTAACAAAGTCCAAACTTATCAAAACAGTAAAAGTAACTAACAAGACATAACAAAAACATAGTCCCATTCACACTTTATCAACATATCTCAACATTGACAATGTTAATTTTAAATTAACATAGTAATAATTTACCAAAAATTTATCATAACCTGATCTAACCGTCATAATACCTAACGTGTAAAGACAAACAAAGTAAAGTTTTACCCTCAGATAAAGCTAAACTATGAACATAACATACTTAAAACACAACAACCAGACATAAACAGCTGTCATTAACAACTTATTCAATAAAGCGAACATACGAGGGAGGTAAAACCCAAATAGTTGTAAACATAACAAAAGTTTTATCCAAACATAATAAAAATAAGTTCTTTGAATAAAAATATCACAGTAAAGTGTAATAGTTTTACTGGATTTTAACAAGCAGTAATCAGTAAATCAGCAAAATCAAAACCATCAACCCCTCCCCCCCCTCCACAGACCTTTTAATCTAATTGATCTATTGATTATGTCATATTTTGTAGTATCATTTTCGACTAAACATAACAAAAAATAGTTTTTTGTATCTTTAAAACCCCCCTTGTGGGGAAAAAAATAATGGCTAACGTAACAAGTTTTTACATTAATAAAGCTAACATAACATAACCTGAAGCAAGAATATAATGTATAACGACAAACCTAACACAGCATACGTACGAATAAACTACTAAACATTAACAAAGTTCCATACTTAACAACAATAAAGTTACTGCATAGCGACAAAACGTAACCCATTCACACTTTTTCAACATATCTCTCTAGCATATCATTGTTAATTTTACTTTAACACTATTGATTTCGGTCGCATTACGAGGTATCATTTCGGATAATCATAGCACAAAAATGAGTTCTTTATACATACTAACAACGAATATAATGCTAACATAACAATGTTTTCACATTAAATAAAGCTAACATAGCATCATATGAACTAAGAAAAATAATGTGCAACTACAAACTTAACACAACTTACGCCTAATAAACGTTTAACATTAGCAAAGTTCCCAACTTAACACCAGTAAGTAACTAGCATTGCACACAAAACGAACCTATTCCTACTTTTCAAGCATATTAGCAACAACATATTTAACGTTAATTTTACATTGACACAGTGATATTTAACAAACATTTTATTCATAACCATATCTAATTATCATAACAGACCAACGAATAACAGTAAACATAACAAAGTTTTAGCAAACATAACATAAAAATAAGTTCTTTGGAATAAAATATCTCTGTACAATTGTAATGTTTACACGATTTTAAAGCATAAATCAGTAAATCAGTATAAAATCAAACCATCAACCCCTCCCCACCCCCCACCAGGATCCTTTTAATCTATTGAATCTATTGCTTCAATGTCATATTTTCGAGGTAATCATTTCGCTAAACATAAACAAAATAAGTTTTTTTTTGTATACTAACTGTCGAATTGATATATAACGTAACAAAGCTTTTTACATTAATAAGCTAACATAAACATAACCTGAACTAGAGAGCTTGAAAACGACAAACCTAACAACACCATGCGTACGAATAAAACTACTAACATTACCAAAGTTCCATACTTAACAACACTAAAGTACCTAGCATAGCGTACAAAAACGTACCCTATTCACACTTTTTTTCATAACTCTAGCAATATCATTTGTTAATTTTACATACACTATTGATTTACGTCCGCATCTAACGAGTATCATTTAGGATAACATAGCACAAAAATGAGTTTTTATATACTAACCAGCGAATTTATGCTACATAACAATGTTTTCACATTAATAAAGCTAACAATAGCACAATATGAATAGAAAATATTGTACAAATACAAACTTAACACAACTTACGCACTACGAATAAACTGTTAACATTCACAAAGTTCCACACTTAACAGCAGTAAAGTAACTAGCATTGCATAAAAAACGTAACCTATTCACTCTTTTCAAGCATATCTCTAAAATATTAACGTTAATTTTACATTGAACACAGTATTAATTTAACATAAAATTTAGCAATACCATGCTAATTATCATAACAGACCACACGAATAACTGTAAACATAACAAATTTTTAATCCAAACATAAATAAAAATAAGTTCTTTGAATAAAATATCTCTGTAAATTGTAATAGTTTTAGCAGATTTTTAAAGTTCAGTAAATCAGTAAATCAGTAATATCAAATCATCAACCCTCCCCACCCCTCCCATCAGGACCTATTGATTCTATTGATCTATTGATTCATGTCATATTTCAAGTATCATTTCGACTAAACAAAACACAAAAATAAGTTTTTTTAAATATTAACTAACCATCGAATATATGCTACGTAAACAGAGTTTTTACATTAATAAAGCTAAACATAACAATAACCTGGAACTAAAGAATATAATGTACAACGACAAACCTAAATACCATACTACGAATAAACTACTAAATTAACAAACTTCCCGCACTTAACAACAGTAAAGTACCTAACACTTCCGTCAAAAACGTAACGCTATTCCCACTTCTTTCAAGCATAATCGTCTAACATATTCAATTTTAATTTTACATTAACATCGTATATTTACAAAAAAGTTTAGCATAACCCGGGTCTTAAGCAGCATAAATACGGAAACGAATATAAATCGCTAACGGGGTTACGAAATTTTTACATCACTTCGTAATATTTAACAAAAATTCATCATAACCTCGTCTAAAATATCATACTCCCCACGAACGAATAATGGCAAAGACAACAAAGTTTTAACAACATAACATAAAAAAAGTGTCACTCGTCTCGAGTATAACATCATTTGAACTATGAATAAACTAGACATTAGCAAAATTCTCAGCCAAACCTAACATTACTCAAAAATGTGGAAATAACACTGATTTTGTTAGAGAAATTGGTGAGTTTTGTAAGAGTATTACTGTGTTAACTGACGATGAAGTGTTAGAAACGTGAGCCTAGGGAAGATTTTGTTGAGTTAATGTTAGGTTTGGCTCGAGATTTTGCTAATTGTCTACGTTTATTCCAATAGTTCAAATGATGTTTATACGTCGAGACGCGTGACACTTTTTTTATGTTATGTTTGGTTAAAACTTTGTTGTCTTTGCTATTATTCGTTGGGGATTATGAATATTTTTAGAGAGGTTATGATGAATTTGTTAAATTTACGAAGTTGATGTAAAAATTTCGGTACGGTTAGCATTATATGTTTCCGTAAGCTGCTTGAGTACCCGGTGTTAATGCTAAAATTTTTGTTAAATATTACGATGTTTAATGTAAAATTACCAATTGATATGTAGAGATATTGCTGAAAATTAGGGGAATAGGTTTACGTTTTGTACGAAGAGGTGTTGTAGGTACATTTACTGTTATTGAAGTGCGGATAGTTTGTTAATGTTAGTAAGTTTATTTAACGTACGTATGGTATGTTAGGTTTTGTCGTTGTTACAGTATATTCTTAGTTCAGTATGGTTAGTTAAGCTTTATTAATGTGAAAACTTTTTACGTTAGCATATATTCGATGGTTAGTATATAAATAAATGCTTATTGTTTGTGTTATGTTAGTCCGATGAATACTCGAAATATTGAAGCATGAATCAATAGATCAATAGATCAAAGGTCATGGAGGGGGGTGGGGAGGGGTTGATAATTTGATTTACCTGATTTTACTGATTTACTGCTTAAAATCTGTAAACTATTACATTTTGAGATATTTTTCTAGTTCAAGAAACTTATTTTATGTTTATTGTTTGGTTAAAAACTCTTTGTTATGTTTTCAGTTATTCGTTGGTCTGTATATGATAATTAGACATGGTTATGCTAAATTTTTATGTTAAATAATACTATGTCAATGTAAAATTAACGTTAAATGTAGAGATATGCTTGGAAAAAAGTATGAATAGGTCACGTTTTGTATGCAATGCTAGTTAACTTTACTGGTGTTTAGTGTGGAACTTTGTTAAGTGTTAAGCTGTTTATTAGTGCGTAGTTGTGGTTAAGTTTGTATTTTGTACATTATTTTCTTAGTTCATATGATGCTAATGTTAGGCTTTATTAATGTGAAACACATTGTTATGTTAGCAATAAATTTCGCTGTTAGTATATTTAAAGACTCGGATTTTGTGCTATGTTTATCTATAATGATACTCGTAATGCGAACGTAATTCAATAGTGTTTATGTAAAGAATTACATGATATGCTAGAGTTATGCTTGAAAAAGTGTGAATTGGTTGTTACGTTTTGTAGCGCTATGCTAGGTACTTTTAGTGGTTGTTCAAGTATGGATACTTGGTAATGTTAGTAGTTTATTCGTAGGTATGGTGTGTTAGGTTTATCGTTGTACAATTATTATTTCTTAGTTCAGTTATGTTATGTTAGCTTTTATTAATGTGAAAACTTGTTTACGTTATATATATTCGACAGTTAGTATACATAAAAAACTTATTTTTGTGTTATGTTTAGTCGAAATGATACTCGAAATATTGATCATGATCAATGAGATCAGTAGATTAAAAGGTCCTGGTGGGAGGGTGGGAGGGGTTGATGGTTTTGATTTTACTGATTTACTGATTTATTGGTTTAAGGTACGTTGTAAACTATTACAATTTACAGAGATATTTTATTCAAAGAAACTTATTTTTTATGTTGGATGTTTGGCTAAAACTTTGTTATGTTAGCGTTTATTCGTTGGTCTGTATGATTAATTAGACATGTGTTAGATAATTTGTTGTGTTAAATATCACGCTGTCAATGTAAAATTAACGTTTAATATGTTACAGATATGCTTGGAAAAGTAGGAATAGGTTATCGTTTTGTATGCAATGCTAGTTACTTTACTGGTGTTAAGGTGTGGAACTTGCTAATGTTAACTGTTTTATTAGTGCGTAAAGTTGTGTTAAGTTTTGTAGTTGCACATTTATTTCTTAGTTTCATATGATGCATGTTTAGCTTTATTAATGTGAAAATCTTTGTTAGTTAGCATATATTCGGGCTGGTTAGTATTATATTAAGAAGTCATTTTTGTGCTAATGTGTTATCCGATGATACTCGTAATGCGACGTAAATCAATAGTGTTAATGTAAAATTACAATGTATATGCTAGAGTTATGCTTGAAAAAAGTGTGAATTGGGTTACGTTTTGTACGCTATGCTAGGTATTTTACTGTTGTTAAGTACTGGAACTTTTTAATGTTAGTAGTTTTATTCGTACGTATGGTTGTTAGGTTTTTTATCGTTGTTACAGTTATATTCCTTGTTCAGGTTATGTTATGTTAGCTTTATTAATGTAAAAACTTTGTGACGTTAGCATAATTCGACAGTTAGTATACAAAAACTTATTTTTGTGTTTATGTTTTAGTCGAAATGATATCTCGAAACTACTGATCATGAATATAGACAATAGATTAAAAGGTTCCTGGTGGGAGGTGGTGGGGAGGGGTTGAATGGTTTGATTTTGCTGTTTATTGATTTATTCTGCTTAAATCAGTAAAACTATACAATTTACTGTGATATTTTATTCAAGAACTTATTTTTTATGTTATGTTTGGATAAAACTTTTGTTATGGTTTACAACTATTTGGGTTTTTACTTCCCTCGTATGTGTCGCTCTTATTTGAAGTAAGTTGTTAATGCAGCTGGTTTTATTCATCGGGTTTTGTTGTGTGTTTTAAGTATGTTATGTTCATATTTTAGCTTAATTAAAAGAACTTTCTTTGTTTTTGTCTTTACAGTCGTTTAGGTTATTATGACGGGTTAGGTCAGGTTTACTATAAATTTTTGGTAAATATTACTTAATATGTTAGAGTTATGCTAATTTGTCATTGTTGGAGATTGTTTTGATAAAGTGTGAATGGACTATGTTTTTTTGTATGTCTTGTTAGTTACTTTTACTGTTGATAAGTTTGGACCTTTTGTTATGTAACAGTTTATTCTTCGCTTAAGATGTGTCCAGGTCTGTCGTTGGGGGCTATAGCCATAGTTCAGCTGAGCTAAGTAACTTTATTAATGTGGACAATCTTGTTGACGGTCAACATAAATTAGAGTTGATCTTTGTATAGGAGAGAACTTGATTTATGTTATGTTTATATCCAAAATGATACTCGAAAATGTGCTTGAAATCAATAGATCAATAATCAATAGATCCAATAGATCATGATTGGACAGGATGGTAGGTTTTGGGTGGCTTGATTTACTGATTTACTGAATTAGGGTATGTAAAAGTTACAATTTTAGTAAAATTTGAACCTTAATCAATAGATCAATAGATCAATTAGATCAATAGATCACTAGATCACGACTGGAAACAGGAGGGTAGGGTTGGTGGCTTGATTTACTGATTTACTGAGATTTTATGTGTAATGTTATAAATCATGACATTTTAGTAAAAATTTTTGAACTACCAATAGATCAATAGATCAATAGATCAAGTAGAATCAATAGATCAAATTAAGATGGCATGATTGGTGGACAGGAGCGTAGGTTTGGATGGCTTGATTTACTGATTAGGGTATGTAAGAACATGACAATTTTTAGTAAAAAAGTTGACCTTAATCAATAGATCAAGTAGATGCAATAGAATCATAGATCAAGTAGATCAATAGATCAATGGATTCACAGATGGATCAGATATGTAGGTTGGGTGTTTGATTGTACTGATTTTCTGATTTTTTAGGGTATGTATAATACATGACAATTGTAGTAACAAATTTGACCTTAATCAATAGATCAATAGATCAAGTAGAATCATGATAGATCAATAGATCATGATGGGACAGGAGGTGTGGTTGGGTTGGTGTTTGATTACCTGATTTATGCTGATTTAGGTTATGTAAATTACTGACAATAAATTTGTACTCATCAATAGATCAACTAGATCATAGATAATTAGATCAATGATCCAGTGGACAGATTATTGGTAGGTTGGGTGGTTTGATTTACTGATTTACTGATTTTAGGGTATGTAAAAAACGTTAATTTGTAAGTTATAAGCAAAAAAGAATAATTATTTTTTTATTTATGTTATTTATTTTTTTTTCGGTTGATGGTCCTGAAACCATTATTTTCGAAATCTAACAGACCAATAATCATATATAAGCACACCAATCATTTTTGTTAGTACGACCTGTTTCTTAACTTGGTCACCGCATGTAGCTCCAGCACCGGGGCGCGGAAGCCAACTCATCAGCAATTCTCTATATGCAATGTCTTTCTAGATTAATTACACTCTGAATCCTCTCACCAAAATTTCAGCTTTACGATCAATTTAATTTTTTAATGGGGTGGGGTCCCTTCGGGGGACCCATGGGGACGTAACTTCGTATACAATGAGTTTACCTCATCTTCTAATCACCCTCCAAATTTTTAGCAAGATACGATAAGTTTCGCCTGGAGGCTAGGCCGGGGCAATCAAAGTCGAGTCAGGATTCCGGTATGCGAAGAAGCAATTCCGCGGCGGACGGCAAAGAGTCGAATGCGTAAATAACGATTTCCTTTACAGGAATCGTTTCGACTCAGATTCGATTTCCTTCGGAAATGAATTCTTCGACTATTAATAATAATAGATATTGTGTGATGTGTAGTGCGCACGCGCGCTCTCTTCGAGCGCATGATCGTATTATCTCGTCTGCGACGGATTACGTCTATCATCGCTTCGAGCCTAACTTCCTCTGTTAGCCTAACTCAAATCTCGGTTGGAAAGCCCAAATAAGGGTATAGAACGTGGCGTAGCGGGCTAAGCTCTCGGGGAGCACCCCCTTAAGGGGGGGACCTACGGTCACCAAAAACTCGCCTGTGATCAAGTTTATCACATCATTAGATTATATTCCAAGTTTAAAGTAAAATATCTCTAGTACCCTTCATATCGAAAAGGGTGGGTTCGCGCAGGTGGGTAACCATACTACTATTATTATTTTTAAACGGGTCCCGTGGAGGTCCAAACTTGCGCGAGTTCGCCAGCAGGCAATTTGATACACGAACGCAATAGCAACGTTATTACATTTTTTTAAATAAATATAAGTATTTATTTTCAAAATAAACCATGACTATAATTATTTGTAAACTTTCCAATTTGCTTTTCAAAACATATATATTCATATTTTTATTACTTTTCATATAACCACACTTTTTAATATTTTGATCATTAAAAA
>JABUQX010050514.1:10000-15000 GCA_015478945.1 Trachelipus rathkii
TCGGCCTCCGGCTCGGCTCCGCTTCGGCTTCGGCTTCCTGCCTAGATTCTAACATTATTTGTTTAATTATTCAGCACGTCTTCTGGCAAAAATTAAATTTTTTCACCTAAAAATATTTATTGAAAAATTTCATACTTAGGATCCGGTTCCGCTCCGGTTCAGATCGGCCGGATCCAACTAAGGTTTCTGTACTATTGAAAATTGTTCAGTAAGTCTTTTGACAATATATTTTTCACTAAAATATATTTATTGAAAAAAATCATACCCAGGATCGGGTGGCTCCGACTTCGACTTTGGCTTCGGCTTCCGGCATGCGGCCTAAGGTTTTGCACTTCTTTGAAAAATTGTTCAACGTTCTTCTGTGGCATTTAATGTTTTTACCTAAATAAATATTTTTCGAAAAAAGTTCCGAGGATACCTTGTTGATCTCCGCGGTTCGATACAGGATCGGCTTCCAGATCTTGCATGTCGTCGGCGGTCGGCTCGGAATCGACTAAGGTTTCCTGCACTTATTGAAAATTGTTTTGGCACGTCTTCTGACAATAAATTTTCACACAAAAAAATTTTCCTCGTCCGAAGAGTACCCAGGATCTGGCTCCGGATCCGGCTCCGGATACGAATTCGGCTCCGGATTCGTTTTCTGCACTATTTGAAATTTGTTCAGCACGTCTTCTATCGAACAAATTTTCATAAAAAATATTTCTTGAAAACATTTCATGACCCTAGATCGGATTCCGGATCCGGCTTCGTTCGACTTACTTCGACTTCTCGGCTCGGATACGACTAGGTTTCTGCACTATTTGAAATTGTTCGGCACGTCTTCTGACTAAATTTTTCACGGGCCAAAAAAAATATTTCCGAAAAAAATTCATACCAGGATTAGGCTCCGGATCCGGCTCCGGCTCCGATTATTGTTTCTAGACTATTTGAACATTGTTTCGCACGTCTTCTTGAAATAAATTTTTCACCTCAAAAATATTTTCTGAAGAAAATTAATACTCAGGATCCGGATCCGGATCCGCCGGCTCCGATTCCCAGCTTCGGGCTCCGGATTTTCGACTAAGGTTTCTGCAACTATTTGAAGAATTTGTTCGGCAAGCCTTCTGACAAAGTTTTTCACCAAAAAATAATTCCCCGAAGAAAAATTCATACCAGGATCCGCTCGGATACGGCTCCGGATACGACTTTGGCTTCGGCTCCGGATCGACTAATGTTTCTCATCTATTTGAACATTGTTTCAGTGAACACGTCTTCTAAAAAATAAATTTTTCCCTAAAAAAAAAATATTTTCTGAGAAAATTCATACCCAGGATCCGGATCCGGATGCGGATCGGCTTGATTCGGCTTCGGCTCGATGCCGGCTAAGGTTTCTGCAGCTATTTGACAAAATTGTTCGGGCCCGTCTTCTGACAATAAATTTTTCACGTAAAAAAATATTTCCTGAAAAAATTCATACCCAGGATTTGGCTCCACTCCGTTCCGGATCCGGCTCCGGATCTGGTTAGACTTCGGTTTCTGCTCCGGATCCGACTAAAGGTTTTCTGCACTATTTGATAACTGTTCGAGCACGTCTTCTGGCAATAAATTTTTCACCTAAAAAATATATTTTTTAAAAAAATTTCTTACTCAGGATTAGACTCCGCTCCGGCTCGGTTCGGATTCGACTAAGGATTCTGCATATTTGAACTGGTTTAGTACTTTTCTGGCAATAAATTTTTCCTCTAAAAAATTATTTCTTGAAAAATTTTAATATCGCAGAGATCTGGCTCGCGGCACCGGCACAGCACCAGCTCCGTCTCGGATTCCGGTTCGGTTCGGCCTCAGGCTCGGTCGGTCGGCTCGGCTTCGGATTCCCATTTATTTGACTGAGTAAAATCCGAAGAATGGGTGGGAGGTTGAGAATATGAACAAAAAACAATAGTTTGCATATACAATAAAACTTTTTTTTTAACATTTTTAAAGACAACTGGAATTACATTTTGACTGGAATTGAAATTTTTTAGTTCGATACCTCTCTAAATAAATTTCTGTATCCTAAAAAACGCATTTAGAATTTTTAAAAAATAATTACAACCATGATGTTCAGGAGGAACTTTTCTATATAATTAGATAATAAAAAAAAAATTGTGAATTTTGATTTTGACTTAAAAAAGTAGAGGTCCGAGGGGCGAGGATAAAGTTCCCCTTTTAATGTTTGTTTGACAAAACTTTAAGGCCTTTAATATATATTATATATATATATATATATTAATTATTATTATAGTATTACTATATATATATATTTATATATATATATTATATATAATATATATAATATATATATAGGTATACAGCATTATTCCAGTATATATACAGTATATATTATATATATATATTAATATATATATATATAATATATATATATATATATATATATATATATATATATATATATATATACTTATATATATAATATATATATATATTTATATATATATTATATATATATCTATAGATATATAATATTATATATATATATATATATTAATTATATTTTATTAATTTATAATATATATATTATAATAATATATATTATTATATATATATTATTATTATATATTATATATATATATATATATTATGGGGCGGTTCATGTTGAAAGGCAGGTAAATAGGTTCAATCCCACACCCAGATCCTAGGCAGGGCAGTTACCTAGTCAAGTTCCCCCCTAGAATAGGGCTATGCAGTGAGGTGCAAACTTTTTAGATACAAAAAAAATCACTTTGGGAACTAAAAAAATAAAAAACTGTTCCATCTCAAATAATGCATATTGGTTTTAATGTTATAAATATTAATGTTAATATTATAAATATTTAATGTTATAAAATTTGAATGTTATCATTATAAATGTTAATGTTATAAATATTAATGTTATTAATGTTATTAATGTTAATGCTAATATTATAAATGTTAATGCTAAATGTTAAGTTAATATTATAAATGTTATTAATGCTAATGTTATAAATGCTTTTATAAATGATAATTTTATAAATGCTAATGTTCAGAATGTCTATATTATAAATGTTAATGTTATAAATGTTATAACGTTATAAATGTTAAATATAATAAACGTTAATGATATTATTGTTAATGTTACAAATGTTAATATTATAAATTCTGGTACAAATGTTAATGCTATAAATGTTAATTTTATAAATTTAATGCTAACATTATAAATGTTATTGTAAATATTATAAATGTTACTGTTGTTAATGTTAATATTAGTGTTATAAATGTTAAAATTAGAAATGTTGTAATTAATTTTAATATTATTAAGGTTATTATAAATGATAATGTTTAAATATTAATGTTATAAATGTTAATGTTATAAATGTAATGCTAACTTATAAATGTTAATGAAATATTATAAATGTTACGGTTATTAATGTTAATGTTAGTGTTATAAATGTTAATATCATAAATACTAATGTTATAAATGTTAGTTATAAATGTTAATATTATAAATGTTAATATTATAAAAGTTTTATAAATGTATTGTAAAAATTAGTGTTATAAATGTTATAACGTTATAAAGTTAATATTATAAATGTTTAATGTTATAAATGTTAACGTTATAAATGTAATTTTATAATGTATTGTTATAAATGTTTAACGTTATAGAATGTTATCCATGTAATCTTTTGTTATAATGTTTAATCGTTATAAATGTCAATATTGATATTATAAATATTAATGTTATGTTTTAAATTAATACTTCTTCCAGTTGAGAATCACAGGGGAAAGACATGTCACTTTTTATTTTTCAGTTTAATTGGATATAACTTAAAATGGAGAACAACTTGTCAAGACCAAAGTAAGGTGGGTTGGCCAAGCACCGAAATTTTCCGCTACTGCAATGAATCGCAATAGACTGCACCGCGCCGCAAGTCATTTTATTAGTACCGTACCGCACCACACAGTAATCTTAGTTTTTTTTTCGCACTGCACGCATCTCGATGATTGCGATGCGCACCACACCGGTACACTGAAATTGTGTGTGCAACGCACCGCACCGCACCCGCACCTCACTTGTGCGTCGGTCAAACCTAATCCAAAGATATAAATAAGCCCTTTAAAAATAAATTTGGAGACTTATCCAATTTTCGACAGGAAAATGAAGTCGACAGGGGAGTTTAAGTTAATTAAGTTAAGTTAAGTTAGTTACAGTTAGTTATTAGTTAAGTAATTGTTGAATTTCGTTGAGAACTTTTTTTTTTTAATCAAAAAAGTTCACAACTCACGGTCATTACCTATTATAAGAAGTACTACACTAGGTAATTACTACCTAGGATCCAGGACAATGGATTGAACCCAAACCCTAGCCCCTTGCCTTGCAACTCTGTCGCTCTATTTTAAGAAACGAAACAAAATTAAAGTTTAAAATTAGCGTCATTGGATGATTTTGATTCGGCTGATTTATCATATATATTTAAACGTATTTTCCTATATAAAATTAGCACCATAAGTTGTTGCATGACTTAATAAGTTATCATTATATTTCTCGTGTTAAACTAATTTATGCTAAGTAACTTATTTTCACACTTAAAATTAGCATCATTAATTGTTGTAGGTCTTAATAAGTTATCATTATCTTTCTTGTTAAACTAATTTATTTAAAATCAATTTATTTTTTCCACCTAAAATACTAAATAAATATAGGGGGAAAAATTGATAGAATGAAGTGTTAATGTAATTTGCTTGATTTTATCAACATTAATTAATTTTATTAATTAATTAATTATTTTATTTAATTTTTATTAATTTTTAAAATGACCTCTTTTATTAGTTAATGCAAACATAGATATTGTTAACTTAAAATACTCAACGAAGCGAGATATAGTTGAATTTAATTGCTTATTTACCTGTCCGTGTGACCCACACATTTCAGGTGCTATGCTCATTCTTATATAGGTTCTACTGGTAAAGTTTGGTGCATTCTTCCTACTCTTATTTTCTCCATT
>JABUQX010050514.1:20000-27278 GCA_015478945.1 Trachelipus rathkii
CCTTTTCTACTAGTTATCTATTTATCTATTAATTAACTACCTGTTCATAAATTATTTACTTTTATCAGTTATAAACCTATCGATCAATTACTATCTATTCATCAACTATCTATCTATCTACCATTCTATCAATTATACTACTATATATTATCTGTCTGTCTATTAATTATCTACCAGTTATCTAACTGTTTATCAGTTACCTACCTTTTTTATATAAATTGTCTGCATATCAATTATCTAACTTTCCCAATTATCTCCTATCTATCTGTCCTATATTTATCTACTATCTATGTTTATTAATTATCTACCCTTTATTTCCCTTAAATATCTAATTATCTACCGGTTATCTACCTGTCTATCAATTATTATCTAACTATCAATCAATTTTCTGTGTACCAATTATAAAGTAATTTTCTATCAATTATTATCTACCAATCTACTAATAAAGACTCGAGAAGAAAAAAAAAACAAACAAAAAAGGATTAATGAAAAAATGACAAAGTGGCGTACCTGGGAAAAGACCGTCGAAAAATGACAAAGTGGCGTACCTGGGAAAAGACCGTCGAAAAAATGACAAAGTGGTGTACCTGGGAAAAGACAGTCGAAAGCTCGTCCCTGAAAGAGTCTGCATCAAAGCAGAAACAATATATAAAATATGAACGTCGTCATGAATTTTAATTTATCTAGAATGAAAGTACTGGTTAGTTAAACAATGAGGAGAATTGATTATTATTATTATTATTATTATTATTATTATTATTATTATTATTATTATTATTATTATTATTATTATTATTATATTATATTATTATTATTATTATTATTATTTGATTTTATGATTATTATTATTATTATTATTATTATTATTACTATATTATTATTATTATTATTATTATTATTATTATTATTATTATTATTATTATTATTATTTATTATTTTATTATTATTACATTTTATTATTAATTACTCTTAATAATTAGTACTTGGAAAGATTAGTATTTTTATTTTTTATTGTGATTATTATTATTATTATTATTATTATTTTATTATTACATCTATTATTATTAATTATTATTAATTATTATTATAGGATTATCATCCAATTAAAGCTGTGAGTTTTGCCAATTCTATTATTATTATTATTATTATTATTATTATTATTATTATTATTATTATTATTATTATTATTATTATTATTATTATTATTATTATTATTATTATTATTATTATTCGACGGTGACCTACATTCCTCCTTGTTTTTAGAACGTACCTCGCAAAATGCGTAGAACCGACGAACGACATCGATTTCATTCATTCTCTTCTCTACTTTTAAAACACAAACACACACACACACACAAACACACACACACACACCACACACACACACACACACATGCAAACTTACGTACATACATCCACACATACACATCTATATATAAATACATGTATTGTGTATGTGTGTTTTGTATGGGCGTGTTGTGCTAATTGCTGTGTAATACCATTAGGAGTAAGCGGAAGCGACAATACTTTTATACTAATTCTTGTATAATCGTTTATTAGGTTTATTACGTAGTATTTAATGTAGTAAATGAGAAGTTAGTTGTGTGTTTAAACGAGTAATTAGTAAAAATGTATAAAATATACGAAGTCATGAGAGAGAGAGAGAGAGAGAGAGAGAGAGAGAGAGAGAGAGAGAGAGAGAGAGGAGAGAGGAAAGATAGATACTAGAAGAGAGAGAGTAAAGAGAGAAGAGAGAGAGAGAGAATGTATAGGATAAAGATACAATAAGATACTAGAGAGAGAAGAAAGAGAGGATAGATAGATAGATAGATCAGATAGATAGATAGTAGAGAAGTTATGTATTAGGAGAGAGAGAGGATGTAATAGATTAAAGAGGGATACTAGACAGAGGAGAGAAAGAGAGAGGAGGAGAGAGAGAGAGAGAGAGAGAGAGAGAGGAAAAGAAGAGAGAGAAAAGGAGAGAGAGAGAGAGGAGAGAGAAGAGAGAAGAGAGAGAGAGAGAGAGAGAGGATGTTATAGATAAAGACGGATAACTAGAAAGTCTAAAGAGAGAGAGAGAGGATGTATAGATAAAGATAGAATACTAGAAAGAGAGAGAGAGAGAGAGAGGATGTATAGATAGATAGATTAGATGGATAGATTAAGGAGATAGAGAGAGATAGATATATATAGAGATTGATAATAGATTGTGAGAGGAGAGGAATGTAATAGATAAAGATAGATACCTAAAGAGAGAGAAGATAGATAGTAAGAATGATAGATAGATAAGATGATAGTAGATAATTAGATTAATAGATAGATACAGAAGAGAGAGAGAGAGAGAGAGAGAGAGAGAGAGAGAGAGAGAGAGAATTAAAACGTATTTAAAAGGAAAGATCAAAAATGTTACACTTGTTCTCTTAACACACCTGTTCGATTCCAAACACGAAATTTTGGTGACCTGATTACATAGTTTTAAACGAAATTCATACAAATCACGAGCATGGGGCATAGGGTAGAAGGCTTAAGAGGAAGGGGGGGAAGTTTAAACCTACCCCCTTACCCCAAGAATTATTATTTCAAAACTTTAAACATAAAATAAACTTCATACTTTTATTAACTTTAAAAATCACTTTTTGAAAGTTTTTTCCCTTTTTTTATTCATATTTCTGCTACCCCCTTTCCATTCTCTCTCCCCTCCCTCCCTCCCCATTAAACTACCTTCCCCATTAAATGTTTTTACACTACGCCAGTTAGAAGAAGTTTTTGGTGACCCAAATAGAGATAACAACTCATAGAAGACATAGCAAGAATATAATCAATTTCAAAATTCGTTAATATAATATATAATATTAAATATCACGACAGGCTTAGCAAGCCGTTATTTAATTCCTATCAACTCTTAAAAAACATAGCGATATGAATGTTATTAATTTAAAAAGTTGTTAATAATAAAGAATATTAAATATCACGACAGGTCTAGCAAACCCGATTTAAAACCTATCAACTAGAAAACATCGACATGAAAAATAATGCTAGTAAATTAAAAAGTCTCTAGTAATATATAATATTATATATCACGACCGGTCTAGAGAGCCGTTATTTGCTAGGTATCAACTCCAAGAAAACCTAGCAATATGAACAATTATAGGATCATGTCGATTATCCGCCTCCACGTCTTTATACATATCGATTGTATGAATTCGAACACATTTCATAAAATTGAAGTGAAAATACCTAAGGTCAAATAGAAACTTTATTATTAAAGCAGCTTTACACCTCTAAAAAATATTTAAAAGAAAAAAAGGGAACTTGTCCTTTAAAAGGATGTTAACCGATATATATTGAACCAAAGATATAATCGAATTTTTTTTCGATTATTTCAAGACAATAGATCGTCAGAGATGCCAAAAACAGTTTTTTTTTTTTTTTTTTTTAACTAAAGGAATACACAAAATTAAATCGCAAAGATGGAAAAAGTCAGGGTCTCTCGGCCTCAGCGGGGGAGCGACGGGGGGGAGCTTCTCACCCCGTACCCCTCTGTCCCAGCGTCAGCTCAAGCCCCTTAAAAAAAAAAATAACATGATAAAAAAAGCAACTTGTGGCGATTCTGCGCTCCTTCTTATTTGGAGTTTTAGCTAACACGTGACACTGCAGGGTTCCACGAGTAGTGTTCGGCGATTTTTCGATATCATGTCTTTTTATGTAACATCCTTTTAAAGGAGTAGGGCCAAAAAAAGTTCATATCTATATAAACTATCATAACTTTAACATTTACTTAACTTATATACAATTTAAATCTATGTAAACTAACTGAACTCTAACATAACCTTTACTTAACGTATATATAATGTAATTTATTTTTATATTTATTTATTTCACTCTGCATTGTAAAAAACACGCATGTGGCACCAAGAGAACTTTTAACACTTTATTCGATTACGTAGATTTAAAAAAAATTAGCTTGAGCTTAACTGGAGGCAAATAATCGGGATGAGCCAATTATATGTTATTACTTTAAAAATATCGTTAATAATATAAATTACTATATATCAGGACGGGTCTAGCAAGTCGTCATTTGATCCTATTAGCTAATAGACAAACAATATTACTCTTAATTTAAATATTCGAATCTTAATAATATAGCATATTTATTTATAAATCAAGGCAGGCCTAGCAAGTCGGTATTTAATATTCCCTCTAGAAACACATTTCATAATACCTTGGGATTTAAGTTTTATATTAATGTATTAAAATATTAAAAAGGCTATCAGTCTTTTGATAAACTATAATTAAAATAGTTAATATAGTTTATAGTTAGTTGTAGTCTTTTGATAAACTATATTTAAAATAGTTAATATAGTTTATATTAATATAGTTTTATATATATTTATAGCTGATATGCATCATCACCTCATTAAAAAAACTTAATTAGGCAATTCTAGGTGCAAAAGAGATTTGAAATAAGTAGAAAAATGGAGTGTCGAGTCATCGTCATAAGACATATATATATATTTGAAGAGTTTTGTGTAAAACCGTTATTTTGGATGCCTTTTTTTTGTCACGATTTTTTTATACCAAATAATATATTATATTACTATGTATATTGTTTTTTGTTATTTAAAACTAATTTCTTTGCTAATGAGTCTTGAAATAGTTTACTTATGCACAATTGTACTGTATAAATTATTGGTTTAATGGTACAAGCATGCCAGCTTAATACTATTGAGTTTTTAAAATTAAAAAAAAAATTTATCCAAATCAAAATATTTACCTATTCATCATTACTAATAACCATTTAAATCCATTTATTTATAGAGAACATTTACGATTTGTTCTCTTTAGCGACTTTTTGATACGATTTAATCTCGATTTAGCTACTTTTGCATACAAATTTTTCTTCTTTTAGCAACTTATGGTATTCATATTATAAATTCAATCTCATATTTTATTGATATACTTCTAGTAATTAATTAAAATCCTGTATTAATTTAAATTTAATTTCTTCCTATAAATACATCGTAAACCATACTACAAATTGTATTTATAAGACATTCTTTCACTTTTGAATTAGAGGAGTCGATGGTTTTCGGAACGGTTTCACTATATATAATAATAATAATAATAATAATAATAATAATAATAATAATAATAATAATAATAATAATAAATAATAATAATAATAATAATAATAATAATAAATAAAAATAATAATAATAAAAATAATATAAAATAATAATATATATAATATAATAATAATAATATAATAATAATAATAATAATAATAATAATAAATAATAATAATAATAATAATAATAAGTAAATAAACAAATTACTATAAGGTGAGTTAACTGCAAAACTACTACTAATAATAATAATATAATAATAATAATAATAATAATAATAATAATATATAAATATATAATAAATAATAATAATAATAATAATAATAATAAATGAAATAACAACATAATAAAAATAATCTTAGGAAGAATCCAAACCAGGGTCAACACAATAGTTTATTATATATATATATATATATATATATATATATATATATATATATATATATATATTATATATATATTATATATAATATATATATATAATATTTATATAATTATATATATATATATATTATATATATATAATTAGATAAATATTATTATTACTATATATATAAGTATTATTAAATATTATTATTATTTATAATTATAATTATTATTTGATTATTGATTAATTAATTATTCTTTTTTAATATTATTATGTATTTATTACTATCGTTTAGAGGAAAGTCATTATCCCCACGAGATTTTCAGGCAAGAAATGACTTTTAATAAGACTTAGTTCATTCATTACCCTAAGGACGTTAATATATTCTTTTGTATACGACTACCACACATATACACACATGAGCATGTCCTGTGTGAGAGTGTAATTCCCATATGTACTTGTAAATACTTGTATACATATGATATGAAATAGATTCATTCATTTCATTGATTCATGTATCTTTTTGTATAACGAGTACACCAATGTACGTATATGGGGTATACACATTAGGCATTCCTTATGTTAAGTGTGAATGGTCTATTGTAGTGAGTGCTGTTGTACATTGTATGTTTATTGATGTAGTTGTATGTATAGGTACTGGTATGGTATGTATATGTCATGTATTTGAGCTGATGAGTCATAAGGAGATTTTTTTACTCTCCATCAGCGGGAATTCGACGCTGGACTCGCGTCGGCTGAGTTTAAAACAGTGACCGGGCGCTCTCAGCACTAGAACATTGCGCACGTTTTCCCAAAAGAATGTCTCAAGAATATGTTTTTTTTAAAGCTCTCGGTTTTTATGTATTGTATGTAATGTATGGTTATGTATGGTGTTTCTATGTATGTATGTTTGTATGCATGTATGTAATTTACTGTATGGCATGTATGTATGGTAAGTTACGATATGGTACATGTTTGATATGAGACGTAGACACATTTAATGTGATGTTCAAGCTGTATATTAATAAACTTATATACACGTGTATATACAAGTGAGATTCCTATGTAATACTGAATGTATGTATATGTTACATGTGTATATAGAAGTAGACTGCATTCAATGTATGTCCAAGTGTATGTATAATTGTACATTCAGAAAAGCATACATACCTGGCATACAGCATAGGCGTTCCTGTATGTGTTTGTATGTGGGATGTGTATGACAATATGTGCACATGTAATAAGATGAAGACATTCATTTCATAGGGACGTTCATATATTTTTTTGTATACGAACATACACAAATATATACATACATGGGCATTCCTGCTGTTGTTTGTGTGTATGTGTGTGTGTGTGTGTTGTGGTGTGTGTGTGGTGTGTGTGTTGTGGTGGTGTGTTGTGTTGTGTGTGTAGATGGAAGATTCATGAGAAATTAACCAAGTGTCCAAAATTTCAGGGATCTGTATAAAAAAAATTTCTAGTTTTTTAGTGCGAAAGCACTAAATTGACATTCCTGTGTGTATTGGGACCAATTGTACAAAAAAGGCGTTAAGAAAGCGCAGTTTAATGCAAATAAGCACGAAACATCAACTGAAGCTTAATAAAAAAAATTAGCAGATTTTTTTGTGCACATTTTTGACAATATTAAAAAATTAGTTTTTAGTGGGCGAAAGAACTAATTAACATCCTGTGTGCATGTTGTGGTACGGCGTGTGTGTGTGTGTGTGTGTGTGTGTGTGTGTGTGTGTGTGTGTGTGTGTGTGTGTGTGATGTGTGTGTGTG
>JABUQX010050515.1:0-12500 GCA_015478945.1 Trachelipus rathkii
GCAGAGAGAGATGTATTATTATGATATTATTGTAGGGCGCGCCGATTATTATATTTACTATATTAGTATATAGTTTACATTTCAGGTGAATCAGTTATATATATAGTGATATACGTCCGGTATATCTATATGACCGTATTATATATATATAGGTAGAGTTATTTAGTAAAGATATATAAAATTATATACGTATATTTATTATATGATATATATATAATATATAGTAATATAATATATATAACAATAGATATTTTGTATTACTGACACGACGATTATCTGCAATCATTGAATTATATTTAATTTCAGTTATTTATGAAAGTAATGAAAGTATTTTGGAAGCGTTTACAGGTAACGATAACGTTAACTTCCGTTACAGTCTCTTTACCGATAAAGCGCTTAATGATAACTCGTTATGATATTTTGGTTCAACGATTAAGGATTAATCGGCGTTAACTTCTCATTAACGGTGCCCACATATATATATATAGATAATGAATATATATAATAATATAATATATAATATATATATATAATATAATAATATAGTATATAGTATATATATATATAAGCTATAATATATAAGTATTATAATTATACATAATATACATCGCCTCTTAAACTTAAGTTTTTGTTGATTTTCGAGTGTACATTTGGCGAGGTTTATTTTCGCGAATTCTTGCGAGCCGAGTAGTTGACTAACTCTCACCTAACGACCTAGCCTAACCACTACAAAATCTATATATATCAGCAAGAATGGCCTTAATATTAAAAACCGCGCCAAACTACATTCGAAGAGAACAGGACATAACAATACCAAATATATATATATACATATATCTAGAATATATATATATATATATATTGAGTTTATATATGTTATATATATATGTAGTATTTAGGTAGTAGTTAGGTATAGTATATTATATTTTATATGCAGTTTAATAGGTTTATAATATATTGGGCATATATATATTATATTGCATATATATATATTAAATAAGTTATATATATATGATATAGTATATATATATAATATGAGTATACTATATATTAATATATATAGCTATCGTGATATTCTGGGTGTTATATATTAGTAGGTTATTAGGTAGCGGTAACTTTAGTGATATTATACGCGTATGTTATATTATAGGTAATGATACTTTTGTTAGAAAAGCCCTTGATGCATTTATATATATATATATTATAATAATATATACATATAGAGTATATGATATATATATATAATATACTATGTATGATCAATAATAATATATATATATTGATATAATAATATTAGTATATATATATATATATTATATTGTAAATAAGCCCTTTGATGCTAAAACAAACTTTAAGAGAAAGTTTTTAATATTAATAAGTGCACTATATCTACTAAGCATTTATAATATAGTATCAGCGAGAAGACAATATGAAATATCAATACAACTAAATTAGCGATAATGTTGCTATATAGTATACTGCATCGATCAAGCTTTCCCGTTCCACTGAGGAATGGGAACCTTGTATCCAAGTAGCAAATACGAGGTGGTAAAGGAATTCATAAACTTTTTGCGCAAGACCTGAATGATGGTTATTTTCTTCTAGATGGTATTCTAAAGAATGGGAAGTGTGTGGCGTTCAATTATGGCTGTCCAATATCTTGGTTTTTCCTCGGGAGCGTCGATTGAAGTTGAAATATTTTTATCGCAAAAATAGTGTGGATTCAGCTATATTCTGTAGTTTTGATTGTTGATACGTGTTATTGCTGACATTCTGTGAAATGTATTTAATGGTGGTTTGTGGGTAGACCGGTGACATGCTAGTGTGTGGTTTTGGTTGCTCGTATTGGAGGTCATATGTGTTGTTGGCTCTTTACGTCTTTGTACAGTTGATGTGGTTTCTCTTATCATAAAACCGATCACATGTTACTGGACGGGTCAATGTACAACAATCTTGTTCACGAGGGAGTGTTAGGTTTGGGGGGGCCGAGGCTTTTTATCGAGTTGGGAAGTAATTGAAGGGAACAAGAATATGTTGGAGAGGAGTTTTTTTTTATTTGTGAATGGGGCATGTTGAGGAATAGCGACTAAGAAGCGTTGTAGTGGGGTTTCTTGGGGTATTATTGGAAACAACTTGATATTTAGCTTTTTTGTATGCCAAGATGGAGTCATGGTTGCAGTGGTTTTCCGTGTAACGCTGAAGTTAGTGTGGGCATAGAGTCTGTAATGTATGAGGTAATCTAAAAAAGGGAGTAATATATTGTATTGGGGGATTTCTATAGTAATTGAATGAGCCGAGGGTGTATATTTTGATAGTGTTTAAGGATATGAAGTGGGGTCCTTGCTTGGGGATCACTGCAAATAAATGTCTCCAACATATCTCAGCATGTGATTGATGGAGGGAGGAGGATGGGGGAGGATGTGAACAATATTTTCTAAAAGTCCATATAGATGTTGCTATTATTACATACTATGGCTCAGGTCGAAGATTGTTATAGAAGAGTGATTGAAAGTGAAACAAAATTGTATCGAGTGATTAGGCTGGATTAATTGTTGAGCTATGGGGATAAGGGCTATGTAGAGCTGAATATTCATTTGCAGTTAGATATTGTTGCCGAAAAGAGAGAGCATGGGGGCGTACGTGTCGTTAGAGGTAAAGCAAACGATACTCGCCCGTATAACTAACTATGTGTGATGGGTGTTGATGTGGCTGTTAGTGAGGAAATCATTGGGTGGAGCATGGGTCCCTGCATCTTCTGCCAGCTTTAAACAACATCTATAGGAACCTAGAATATTTTACATCCTCTCCCCATCCCTCCCTCCATCAATCTCCACATGGCTGAGAATATGTGACGACATATATTTTTCGCAGCCATCCCAAACATAAAGACCACCTTCGTAATCCTTAAGCACTATCAACATATCCACCCGCTAAGTCATTTACCTATGGAAATCGCCCCAAAACAAGTACACTCCCGTTTTTTAGATACCCTCCATCGACATTATCAACATCGTGCCCCACAACCTATCACTTCAGCGGTTGCCAACGAAACCCACCTCCAAACCATGCTCACACTCACCGGTTGGTTTCTGCGCCACTCCAAACTCGACACCAAAATAACCTACGTACGCTCTTTTCTCTCTTCTTTATACTTAAGAGCCATAAAAATCTGCTCCCCCCCCTTTTTCTTTTCGATCATGAAACCTGCAGAATTTCTCTTCGCAACCGACTGTCTCACGCAAATGATTGCATAGTCCCAGACTAGTTAGCTCATCTTGCCTACAAAAAATCTAACTCAATTCTTTACAATATACCCTTGCCAAAGCAGACCCCACACAGACTTCTAGCCCCCGGACTCTTTACCCGCACGTCTCCGCACGATCCGCGGAGGCATTGCTCTACGAAGTAATAGGAGGAGGAGCGTCGCGCTCACAAGCGAATGAGAGATACTCTTGATAGCCACTTCGCAATAACCTCCCACTCTCAAGAAAAACTCGCTGCGCCCCGCCAAACCTAACACTCCCTCTGAAACATGTTGTGTACAGGGTACCCTGTAGTAACTGTGACCGGTTTATATAGGCAGACAACCATCAATTCTTATCAAGACGTAGAACAACGAACAACACATGATACCGTCAATACCGACCATCGCAAAACTCCCCAAGCATTCAAAGCGGTCCTGCACAAAACCACCATATAAACATTTCACAAATGTAAGCAATAGCACATATCAACAATCAAATACTACAGGGAAAATAGCTGAACATATTGCATAAAAAATATCTCAAATTTCAATCGCCTTCTCGGAGATACAAATATTGACACCCATATTGAACTCCGCATCCTGAAAACCTCCTCATCTCCATTCTTTAATAATAGCCAAATCGAAGAAATACTCATCATTCCAGATCTTCGCAAAGTTGGACCTCCTTTACCACCCAATCGTATTTTCTTGATAAGGTTCCCATTCCCTCGGGAACGAAAGCTCTGAAATTTACACAATTTTTTTATTTAGTTTATATGTTTAAAAGATTTTTATATTTTGATTGATATTGCTTATGTAATCAAAAACCTTTAACTCTTTAACAGTGTTTTCAGCATCAAGAGGTGTGGGCCTTTTTAACAATAAATATAGAGACAAGGCGTTAATAGCCTTTATTTAACTAGTATTAATATCATTATATATTATAATATATATTATATATATATAGTATAATATATATACTAACTTATAATAACTATAATAATAAATATATATTAATATAGTATATATATATATAGTAATATATATATATATATACTACATATAAGTTTATATAATTATAATAATAAATAAATATTAATTACTATATTATTATATAAGTATATATATATATATATAACTATGAATAAGAAGTACTTAATATATATATTGTATAAGTATATAATTATATACTCCAATTGCACGCGAAGTCTATCTCTGGACATCCCCCAATGGAGGTGCCGTGAGTGTAAGCCCTATACGCCGCGATACTAGTCAGTACTGTTATGAAGTACGATCGCGACCTGGTCAGTGCATCAGACCTAGAACGCGCGATAGTGCAGATGCCACGGGCCTCCAGCTCGGGTGGACGCGCGTTCAACTCTAGGACGTCACGAGCTTCGTGTATAGGGGAACGGGGACGCGTAGCATCTAATGCGGTGGGTCACGCGGTCATGTGGGTGGACGACCGTCGGATGGGCGCTAGCCGACGCATACGCACGAACGAGGCTAGCCGACGATCCTAGAGAGTCTCTTGGCACGCCCGATGAACGCGGCGCCGTGCATCGATTTAACCTAGGGTAAGTCGACCAACAAACAAGTGTTAACGTAGCGGAGGTACACACGTCGTACAGGAGTGATACTATAGTAGTAAGGTTATATCATAATCAGATTGTAATAAATAGATCTACTGCCCACTCTGTGAACACTATAACTATAAATAGATATATATAGCGCTGTAGCTATCTATAGTATTACCATCTGAATAGCTGGCAGACGGGATAATGGACGCCGGCAAACTGATACACGCGAGAGGCAGAGAGTGCCCCACACCTGATATGCGTATGCGCCGACAGTCGCTAATATATATCTTATATATATATATTTCATATAATACATATAATATATATAGATATATATATACTTATATATAATATATATATAAATATATATATACTATATATCATATAATATATATATCTATGTGAAATATATATATATATATATCTATACTTATATTAAATAATATTCTATCATATATACTAATCATATTATAATATTATAATATATAGTATAGTATTATATATATATACTTTAATATACTATATTATATAATATATATATATACTATACTATAAAATATAGTATATATAATTAATATATATATATATATATGTTATAATATTATATATATAATATACGGATATATATATATTATAATATAGTATAATATTATTTATACTATTATTATATATATATAGATTAATATATAAATATATATATATATATATATTATATAATATAATTTTTACATAAGTTTGGTAATTTACTTAATTTCTTTGTATAAAAGCGAAAGCGAAGACTACCTTATGTATATCGTTCAACTAACGCAAACAGAAATAGAGTCGTCTTTAAGTACAATTACGTCATATATATATTAGATATTATATACGTATATAGTATAATATAATAGATATATAGTTATATAATATATATATACTATAATAATAGTATATTATATAAATTAATATATATATGATTATATATATATATATAATTATAGTATAATTATATTATATATGATATAATATAACTATATATATATAGTATGTGGCCTCACGCGGTCCCGCGCTGGTCGCAGGTGCTGTTAGCCGTCCGTTGGAGCCCGACAGAATCGGAAACATGTGACTGTGAAGTCGTTGCTTGCGTGCGCGGTGTTTATTCGTGATTTCGCAGTCGCCCTAGATAGGACCGTGTGCAGGCAAGCGCGTGGCCGACTTGCTTGGGAGTCTTGCGAGGGAGCACGTGGAGGGCACGCGTCAGGGTGCTCGTGGTGTTGGTACGGATGATGTCTCGCTCTGCGGCCCGGGGAGGGACTCCTTGTGGTTTGTTTGCTGATAATAGTAAATATCAGCTATATTTAAAACCTCAGCTTCCAAATTTTTCCTAAATACATCCTAGGTCTCAAATTTCTTATTGCCTTTTTTTTAAACCTACGCAAACTTGAAATATACTGATTAAGATTTTTAAATTCTTCGCAATTATAGAAAGTCGCTAACCGTCTATTGCATTCTCGCGCACAACACAACAAACAAATAAGATAGCCATTACTGGCAACCCGCAATTTTGTTTCCGCAAAGGTTCGCGTTATTAGTAGCTTTACCATATATATATAGCTAATAACTATATCGTATATTAGATACTGAAATATATATCATATATACTATATATACGATATATAGTTATATATATTATACTATTACAGTAGTATATAAGTAAATATATACTATTATATATAATATATAAAGTATAAATGGCATCTTCTATCGGAGTAATATCAAATTTTTTAATATTAATAAAATAAAAGAGTCAATACTATTCAATTTAAATAAGTTTTAATAAAGAATATTTTTTTAGTTTCATGTCACTCTAAAATATTCTATCTCCCTATTCAAATAAATTTTATTAATAAGTTTTTTGAAGAGTTTTTTTATACTTAAATAGAAATAATATTTTTAAAATTGTGTTTTCCAATAATAATAATTAAAAAAAAAACATAGATAAAAAGGTTATTTAGACTATGTAGGTTTCGTTTCTTTTTTTTTCTTTTCACTTCTTATTTGTCTTTTTTGTCTTAAAGGTGGTCGAGCGCAACATGGGAAACGGAGGAAACTTTTGTCTTCGGCGCAGTCATGCTGAAATACCAACTTTCGAATCTATTAATTAATTTGTCTCATATCAAAACTTTCTTTATCACTATTATATATATATAGTATATATATTAATTATATATATATCATATAATATAATATATATGTAACATATATAATATATAGTGTATATATTTACGATATCTAAATTTATGTCAATATATCATATATATAGGAGAGAGAGAGAGAGAGAGAGAGAGAGGCAGAGAGAGAGAACCCTTTGCCCGCTCCCCTCTAATGGGTGTGCGGGTGGTCCAGGAATTGTATAGTTAGTAAATATTCATATTCTCTTCCTCCTTAAGGAGTTTGAGAAGATTCGGGAGTCGAGAAATAAGTCGGGGTCAAGAATGGAGTTGGAGCTATGCGCCGACCCGGAGCGTACCGGACAGGCGTGGCTTGAGATGCGAGGGTTCTAGTAAACATTTCTTAATAAACATATTGGTGGTAATGTATATGTTTATTAATGGCCATACCGAATTGATTTATAGGTTATCAGAAACATTCAAGGGTGTCCTGTGGAACCTTCCCGGGAGGGAGGCTCCCAATCCGAAAAGCAACTGAGTGCTTTATCAGAAGAAGAAATGCATCGGAATCCATAAGAAGAAGACAAAAGAATTGAGGAGGAGATGAAAGGAAATTGGAGTCGGGAAGGAGTTTACGAAGGAAGTGGAGATCGGTGGTTTTCACCGGTGCAAGGGCCTGGCGGTGCCGGAGTTTTAAAACTCTGCGTTTATAATACAAAATTGGTCTCATGTATATGTTTATTAGGTCTAGATCTTGAATATGACGCGGTCAAAACATGCCGAAGATGTCGACAGACCCCCAGGAGGGATTCCGACTGGGAAATAAAGAAAAGCAACAGGATGCGCTGACAGGAAGAAGAATTGCATCGGAGTCCCAAGAAGAAGTACACTTGGAGAAGGAGTAAAGGAGTCGGAATGGATCGACGAAGAGTCGAAGCCGGTGTCGGCGCCGTGCTGGAGCGGTGCGCTGCGAGTTAGGCACATTTTGCTTAATAAAACACATGATTATTCATGTAAAACTTTGATACTGAGGTTTCTGAACCTCTTAAAGGAGGGGGCTCAATCTCAAAGGAAGAGAAATGCACGAAATGCATAAGAGAAGCATGGAAAAAGGAAGAAGTCGGAGTCTGGAGAAAGAGAGAGTTTTGAGAAGGAGTTTAGATCATCTGTGTCCCGGATCCGGCCTTGCCATAACCAGTGAGGGTATCGAGTTAGTAAACATTCGTTAAGTTTAAGTAAAATAATATTGGTGTCAATGTATATGTTTATAAGTGGACTAGTAGAACTTGATTCATTGAACGGCTTCAAAACATCTCTGCAGAGGTGTATTGTGGACCCTTCAGGAGGTTCCCAGCCCGAAAGGCACAGAGTTTCCGTGACAGAAGCGAAAGAAAATGCATGGCAAATACATAAGAGAACATCATGACTTAGTAATCACTACTTTCCTTATATACCGATGAGGACCTGATGAAACTCAAGACAGCAGAGACCAAATCAAGATCACAAGAAGCGATCTCTAGCATGAAGTCGGACCAGCAATGAGGCCATCTGCTGCCCTATGCCAGTTATGGAGCCGCCCCCGGTGCGCCCCTCTTCGTCACGGAGATAGCCCAACACTCTGGACCTCCCTATAATAAAACAATATTGGGTATCAGTGTATATGTTCTTATAATGACGTAGACTTCAAAAATCTGAGGGTTCCAAAAACCCTGAAGCTTATTCAAGAGACCCCTTTGAGGGGAACAGGCCTCACAGCAATACTTAGCAGAAGAAAAACTACACAGCGCTGTGCATAACGAGCAGGAAGATTCAAGATGTCGAAGGCAATAGGAGAGTTCCAGAAGCATATAATTGTAAAGAAAAATGGGTGGTTTACCCATAAAATGGCTTTAATCCTTAAAATAGAATGAATTCAGCTATTAATTACATACGACGCATCAACATGGCAATCCATATGTCATACAATATATCAAATATAATATATATATATATATATAATATATATATATATATATTATATATATATTATATTATATATATATATATATATTATATATATATTAGAATAATTACCTTTGAATGAATAGAAATAATAAAAATAATAATAAAAAATAAAATAAATAAATAAATAATGACAATAAAATGAAAAATAAATAAAATATAAACAAATAAATAAATGAATAATAAAAAATAATAAAAATAAAAAAAAAAAAACAAATACTAACATATATATATATGAATATATATATATATATATATATATATATATATATAATATATATTTATCATTATATATATATATCAACTATTATATAATATATATACTATATATATAATATATATACTAATAATATATATATATATATATATTATATATATATAATATATATTTGGAGATAATTTACTTGTTGATGCGTGCATGAATGAACTTCTGTTAATTTACCAATTTTATTCATACTAATGTATTTAGGTTTGTCATAGATAACAGATTTAGTTCAGACAATTGTTATGTTGGCTTGTTGATAAGTTAAAACTTTGTTCATGTTGTTAATTATTCCTGATAATGACAAGTTAAAGATTTTAAAAGTCTCTTGTAATTGATTGTTAAAGTGAAACCTTGATTACATATTTGTAGTTAGCAGCTGATATAAATAAAATATTTTGCTATTGTTTAACATTATTTGCTCATAGTCAGTATTTTAGTTATAGGTTAGGATGTATAATTTTTTTGTTATATATTAAATAGAACAGGATCAGATGAATTTAGGGCATATATATATATATATATATTATATATATATAATATATTAATATATTATATATATAATATATATTATATATATATATATATATTATATATATATATATATATATAATATATATATAATTAATATATATATATATAGGTTTATACAATAATTGAAACAGTTAATATTATCTCAAGAATTTTTCTAAATTCAAAAAAATTTCTAAGTTCAAAAAAGTTAAGTTTTTTAAGAAAATCTTTAGTGGCAAGCTTCTGGCATAATCCCGGAAGCTTGCCACTAAAGAATTTTTTTAAAAACTATAAAACTTAACTTAACTTTTCTGAACTTAAAAATTTTTGAACTTAGAAAATTTTTTTCAGAAAATATGAACTTTAGTGGGCCAAACTCTGGCCATAATTTCCAACAACCAACCGACTAATAGCTGTCTACATCCCAAAACATAAAAGAGATTTTGCTCCCATAAAAAACTTACTTAACTTTTCTGAACTTAGAATTTTTTTTGAACTTAGAAAAATTTTTCAGAAAAAGAAAAATATTGAACTGATTCAAATATAGAACTTTCCCATAATATAATATTAATATATAATATATATATTAATATATATATATATATATATATATATATATATATATATATATATATATATAATATATATATATTATATTCAGTGGCGTACCTTGAAGATTATAATTGGGTTATTTGCTATATTTATATATATATTATATATATATATTATATATATATATATAATAATATATATATATATAATAATATATATATAATATATATATATATATATATATATATTTATACCCATATACATATATCATATACTAAACATATATACACGAATATATATAGTCATATATCTAAAAAATTACTAATTTATTATTATTATTATTATTATTATTATTATTATTATTATTATATTTATATATTTTATATTAATTATATTATTATTATTATTATTATTTTATTCATTATATAATATTAATCTTTAATCAATAATAATAATAACTAATAATAATAATAATAATTAAAAAATAATAAATAATAATAATAATAATAATAAAATAAAATAATTACATAATAATGAATGATAATTGATAATGATTCCAATGATAATTATAATAATTCATAAATAATAATAATAATAATTAATAACTAATATAATAATATAATTAATAATAATAATCAATAATAATCAATAATAATAAAATAATAATTAATAATAAACAAAAAGGATAATCTTCTCTGAACATTGACTTTATCTGTTATTAATAAAGAAACGTAGGCCTTAAAAGATCCTTTTTTTTTTAAAATTAAGTTTTTGTTCCTTAGATAAGCTTTTAAAGCTATTTTTCAATATGAGTAAAAAAAAAAATCTACTTACATTCCCATTATGACTTTTTTAATTTTTTTAATTTATACACTTAAGTAATGTAATAAAAATGAAGTATTTAATAACCAAAGCAAATGGGGGGTTGGAGCGGACTTCAAGAATAACACGCTGCTGCCATCCTTTTGTATTACGTGGAACTCTCGTCGTAATAGCCTATATATACTTATATATACCCTATAATTATAAACTATATAATATATATACTTATATATCATATATTATATTATATTATATTATATAATATCAATATATATATCATATATATATATATATATATATTAATATATATATTTATATATTATATATATATACTATATATATAATATATATATATATATATATATATATATATATATACTATATATATATATATATATATATATATATATATATATATATATATATAAGTTGTCACTATTTTTTCTTTTTATGTCTGGCAGGACGGGTATGTTTGCTGGCCTGACCATTATAATACTATAGGAGAAATTAAATTCTTACGTACGCCGATAACAAAGAAATTCACTCTTAGGAATAGGGTAGGAGCGAAAATTTCCAAATTAATTTAATTATTATAACCGTTATTACTAAAGTATTTTTTTTTTTTTAATTTTTTTTATAAATTAGTTTCTTTTTTTTCACTTTCATATAAAATTTTAATAATTTAATTAAATTTACAATTTAATTTATTTTATTAAAAAGACTCAAAAATATTGGGTAGGAGCTACCTACCCTACCTACCCTATACGTATACGCCCCTGATATTATATACTATATATAACATATATATATAATATACTATTATACTATATATATGCATATCAATATATATATATCTACACTATATTATACTATATTTTATTATGTATATATATATATATATAGTAGAAATCAAAGCAATCAAACGCTAAGTTTAGTAAGTATCAAGTTAGGAGGCCTTAGTTAATAATAAACTGCAAATATATCAAAGTTCTTAATAAATTTTCACATAATAAAATGGTCTTCTGGATGTTTAGAACGTTAGCTTTCGATCCTTACTGAATTACTGGATCCTCTTTCAGACGCTGTGAATTGAAGACTAAATGAAATATTTAAATAAAGATTGTTATGTTAAAAAAGTTAAAATAATTAAAATCAGATTTAGTTAAACTTAGTTTTGATTTTTTTGAAAAAAGGTGTGGTGTTCAAAATTTTGTTTAAGGTGGGGTCTAGAGTGTGTTCACCTTGTTGTTTGTTAAAATTGGGAAAGTTTTTAATACAAAGGGATTCAATGAGTTTACGTTGGGTGGGGTCAAGTACTTGTAAAATGGGTGTCATGCCATTAATGTTAATTTTGTGATTGAATTGGGTTCTGTGTA
>JABUQX010050515.1:17500-21091 GCA_015478945.1 Trachelipus rathkii
TTGAACAAAGAATTTTTATTATTAACTGTTAATACTTTTTGTTTATAAATTTTATAACTATCAAGGTTTTAAAATAACTTTTACTAAAATTTTATGAAATTTATTAAAACATAATTTTACCTTAAAGCAATAATTCAGTAAATCAGTAAGGTCAGCCTCTAGCACCCCTCTACATCAAGCTATGCCCCGTTTCTGTCTCTGTTGACCTTACTGCTTCTATCACATCTTTCAGCCCACATGTAATAAGTTAAAATAAACAAAAATAAGTTCTTCTCTGCTAACATAACCTGTATTTTATTAAATCATTCTAAGTTGTTTATACAAAATAACAATTATTCACTATACTATTTACTATCTATTCACTCGATGTTACTAAAACATTTCAAGTTTTTCTAAATAATTCGCTGGTTTCTTATTATTATTTCTATTAATCTATCTTATGATACATTGACAAAATCTCACGAGAAACACAACTAACCCGCACTCCTTACAGATACGACAACTGACCTCTCTCTGTAAAATGTGTTGAAATAACTACTTTAGTCTAAATTTAGGATAATCCTTTTGTAGCCCGGGGCGATTTAGCCTAATTCCAGGTCAAAATATATGTCAAACTGACCTTTTTCTGTAAAATGTGGGGCAATAACTACGTTATCCTAAATTTAGGGCTAAATTTAGGATAAGCCTTTTTGTAAACGGGCTAATTTTAATCCTAATACCAGGTCAAAAGGTAATTCACGTATAGACAAGAATCATTGTTATTATCATTTTTATAAATATATTTCAAACCGAAACATGTTGGATCGGTAAGATCTTTTAAGCAGGTAAAAAGGAAATGTTTTCTTTACTTGTGATTGGTCGGAGTAATATTATATTATTCGCTCGATGTTAACTAAAATATTTCAAAGTTTTTAAATAATTTGGATTTTCTTTATTATTATCTACATGTACATTGAAAATCCAACACGAGAAAACACAACAAACCGCACTCGTTACAGATACGAAACTGACCTCTTCTCTGTAAAATGGGTTTGTACATGGTTTCACCCAGGTTGAAGTCTATCTTAACGGAACTTCACTAGGTGCATCCAGACGATGCTAAACAATCTCATCTCAAATCATGGTTTGTATAGCTTCTTATAAGGAATAAACTAGCCGCTATTGCACCTATGATAGTTTCCGTTAAGATAGGACTTCAACCTGAGGTGAAACATGTACAAACCCATTTACAGAGAGAGGTCAGTTTCGGATCTGTAAGGAGATGCGGCGTTGGTGTGTTTTCTCGTGTTGGATTGTCAATGTACATTGATAATAATAAAGAAAAATCCAAAATTATTTAAAAAAACTTTGAAATATTTTAGTTACATCGAGCGAATAATATAAATGTAAGTGAATAAAATCCACAAGTAAGGAACAACATTTCCTTTTTACCTGTTTAAAGGATCTTACCGATCCAACATGTTTTCAGTTTGAAATATATTTTATAAAAAAATTAATAATAACAATGATTCTTGTCTATACGTGAATTACCGTTTTTGACCTTGTATTAGATTAAATAGCCCTGTCTACAACAAGGCCTATCCTAAATTTAGGCCTAAATTTAGGCCTAACGTAGTTATTGCACCACATTTTACAGAAAAAGGTCAGTTTGAAATATATTTTGACCTGGAATTAGGCTTAAATCGCCCGGGGTTACAAAAAGGATTATCCTAAATTTAGACCTAAGTAGTTATGTTCAACACATTTTACAGAATGAGGTCAGTTTCGTATCTGTAAGCAGTGCGGGTTGTTGTGTTTTCTCGAGCTGATGGATTGTCAATGTACATAGATAATAATAATAATAATAATAATAAAGAAAACCCGAATTATTTAAAAAACTTTGAAATATTTTTAGTTAACATCGAGTGAATAATATAAATGTAAGTGTATAATTATTATTCTATATAAAAACATAAGCTGATTTTAATTAATAAAAAACATGTTATGTTAGCAGAGAAGAACTTATTTTGTTTATTTTATACTTATTACATGGCTAAATATGATGTAAAGCAGTAAGTCAACAGAACAAAACGGGGCATAGCTTGATGTAGAGGGGTGCTAGGGGCTGACCTTACTGATTTACTGATTTATTGCTTTAAGGCACGTAAAATATATGTTTTTAATAAAATTTCATAAAATTGTAGTAAAATTATTTAAAACTTGATAGTTTATTAAAATTTATAACAAAAAGTATTAACAGTTAATAATAAATTCTTTGTTCAAAGATAATGATGGATTTATTATAGAAGTTTTAAGAAACTTTGAAATAATTTAGTTATCAATTTGAATGAGTAATAAAAGGTACGTGTTTAATTAAAACATTTAAAATGTTTTCAATAAATTATACGTTTATATGTGTAAGTGAGCTGTGCATGGGGTGGTGTGTGTGTGGTGTCGTGTGCTGTAATCTGTGTGGCGCAGTGTAAGAAAATCTGTGTGGTGACTGGTTAAGTAAAATTCTGCCTGTGTGAGTAAGGTAAATCTGACTGTCGAGTGTAAGTAAATCTCGTGTTGTGAGGTGTAAGCTGTAAAATGTAAGTGTCTATGGTTAAATGTAAGTGTTCATAGTGGAATGTGTGTATAAGTATCATACGGTGAATGTGTTGTATAAGTGTAAGTGGTAGTGTGTTTGTACGTGTGTATTAGTGTAAATGTAAGTGTCTATGCGGTAAATAGTAAGCTGTCATAGTGGAATGTGGTGACGTATAAGTGTCATAGTTGTGACTGTATAAGCTGTAATTGTGGTGGCTGTGTCATTATAAAAAAACTGTGTGTACATGAATGTGTGTATGATGTGACCTGAATGTGGTGGTTCTAAATAATTAATAACAATACATGAAGTAAAATAACATTAAGTATAAATAAAAATAATAAAAATAAAATAATAAAAATAATTAAAATAATAATAAAAATAAATAAAAATAATTAATAAAAATAAATAAATAGTATTAAAACAAAATAAAAAACATAAAGTTAATAAATAAAGCAGAACGTTAAAGCAGTAAAGCAGAAAGTTTAAACAGTAAAGCATAAAGTTAAAGCAGTTAAAACATTGAGTAAAGCAAGCAAAACATGTTAAAAGCAGTAGAAGCCAGTAAAACAAAAACACCTTACTAAGTCCCCCCTTAGGTGTCTAAAATGGTAACAACCTCTATTGATTTTACTTGAATTTACAGCTTTAACGGTACTTCAAATGTTAATGAATAATGTCTGAGTTAACAGCCTAAAAGCATATTACAAAGTTTACAAACAGTTAAAACAATGGAGTTAAATCATAAAAACTAACTGATTAAAGAACGTAAACAGACAGTAAAAAACAAAGACATCTAACTAATACCCCCCTAGTAGTGTTAGGTAACACCTCTAATTGAATTACTGATTTATTACTGCTTTAAGGATGTAACATAGTTAATAAATATCGTGAGTTTAAAGGCTAGTAGTAAAAGACATATAAAGTGTTAACAGCCAGGAACACATGAGTTTAAAGCAAGTAAAACATCCTTGAGTTAAAAGCGAGAAAATACAAGCCAAGCTAATGCAACAAAAGCATCA
>JABUQX010050516.1:0-66656 GCA_015478945.1 Trachelipus rathkii
GTTATATATCCCAATGTATAGCTAGTTATAAGTATACATTATAGAATTATAGTTATAAATTATACGGTAGTAGTATAGTACTATATATAGACGGCAGGGAATATAGCACGTACTATATATATAACGAGTAGTATATATAGTATAGTATATATATATATAGGTATAGTTATATATAAGGTTATACCTACGTATGAGTATATATTCAAATCAGAAACAAGCACAATTATAGTATATATATTATATTAGGTATATATAGTAATAGGGATATATGAGGATTGAGAGTCGCGTACTGTACGATATAGTAACATGTGAGCTATGTATAGTAATATATAAGTATTAATATAGGATAGTAGTCATATATATTAAGTAGAGTATCTATAATATACTATATACTTTATAGTACTGTTGTGTGTTTGGGACCAGACGGCTACGAGAGACAAAGGGAGGGAAACGCCGAGAATACTTCTGACTGGGTCCAAGGAAGAGCATTACTTACGTGGTTCCTTCGGGCTCGCTACTCGAAGCGGTAGGGCCAAGACAGGTACCACGGCGCATGGTGGAACTAATGAAACCAGAACGGGGGTTATTAATTCTTACTAGTGAAGATGCAGTATCCTCTCATCAAATTATGAACTGGGGTGTATGAATACTCGTCTGGCCTGAAAGGTAATTGTTCAGCATGCTGAGGGATACCGATCCTCGATCTTGCAGGCGATGAGCGTGCTTGTGTTTGCCACTACGCTACGACGAAGACGAAATAGAGGAACCGACGAATACCTTTTACGTCCAAGATAGAGCATTACTTACGGGTTGCCTGGCCCGTTCCGAGCGACTGTCGACACGTTAGGGGCATACGAGCGGTACCAACAGCGCGTGTATTTGGATGGAGAGAGGGTCAGATGTAAGCCCAAGGGACAGAGCAAGGAGGGGTATAGTCTTGTGGTGTAGTAATAAGGGAGAATAATGAGCAATATGGCCAAGGAGTTAGAAGTAGTGTTCACCGTTTCTGCTTTAGCTCTCGTCCGTAGCGTAGTGGGTACCAAGACCAAGCAGTGGCCGCGGTCATCTGCAAGGGTTCCAGGGATCAGTAGTCTAGGCATGTGTGGAAGAATGACATGTGAATGGGGGGTATTTATACAGAGTAATATTATATATATATAAGGTAGTATAATGCTATATTATAGAGCGTATATATAATACTAGTATATTATCATAAATATACATCTAGTATATAAATATATATATATTAATAGATATAATTTTTGTAATGACTGAAAGAATAGAGTATGAGATAATATATTTTATATATAATAGTTATAGTAATAGTAACGTAGATTAATAGGTATTTACGGTATATACTAGCTACAGACATTCTGGCACGTGTAATCGTGGGTTATTTATATTAGTAATATATTATTATAGTTGGTATAATTTGATTAATGATGATAATTATATTTAATATAGTCTATTATATAGGTATATCTATATAATATTAATATATTATTTTAATACTGATCATGCCTAGAAGGGGTAAGGGTTTCAAACCCAGCTTTCGGGACTTGTTAAATAATATATTATATTATATATAGTATTATTAGTATATACTAATAATATATATATGTATTATATAGTTATATATAGTATATATATTATATACATATGATAGGTACCATATATATATATCATATATGATATATATAAAATAAATATATATTTATATATATAGATAATATATAAGTATATATAGTATTATATATATACATGAAAATAATGTGTGTATAATGATAGTAAGATATGAAAAATGATTAAGCATTGCCTAAAACTGTAAAAAATTTCTTAATTGCCATAGAGTTCATCAAAACGTACAATACATTGTATTATTATATTATTATATTCATGTTTATTCTATTATTATTATTATTATATTATTATATTATATAATTATTATTATTATATATGTATGTAAAGAACAAGTTATCTGATTTTTTATATATCGTATTATTATTATTAATTTATTATTATCATTATTTTTATTATATTCTTCATATTGTTATTATTATCTAAAATTATTATTCTTATTATTATTATTATTTATTATTATTATGTATTATTATTACTATTATGTATTATTATTATTATATTATCTATGTACATAAAACCATTTATTTATAAATTAATATTATTTAATTATTATATATGATTATTATTATTATTGTTATTGTTCATTGAATGTATTGTTAGTTGTTTATTTGTTATTGTCATTTTTATTATATTTATCTATTAATAATTGATTATTATTATTATGTATATTATATTAAGTATTATTATATATGTTATTATGTTATTTATTATTACTTATTATGATTTATTATATATTCATTATTTATTATTATTATTAAGTTATGTATTATTATATTATTCATATTATTATATTATTATTAATTATTATTATATTATGTATTATTTCTTATTAATATTAATCTTTATTATTAGTTATTATTATTGATTATTATATTAGTATTATTATTTATTATTATTATATTCTATTATGTATTATTAGTATTATTATATATTATTAATTATTATTATTATTTATTATTACTATATTATTATGATTATTATTATTATTATTGTTTATTGTGTATTTTTTGTTTTAATATTAGCATGATTTTTCAAGTATTATTATTATTATTATATATTTTATTATTATTAGTATTATTAATTGAGTAATTACGGTACAAAGGAGGAAGCATGTATTATTATTATTAATTATTGATATTATTATATTTAGGATAACTCTACATACACGCATTATTATTATTTGTATTGAGCATTATTTTGCATCATTATTAATATTGTTAGTTATATTATTATTATTATTATTATTATTATTATTATTATGTTTATGATGTATTAATATTATATTAATGATATTATGTATTGATTATTATTATTATTATATTATTAGATTATTAAATTGATTATTATTTCTATTATGTATATTATTATTATGTATTATTATAATTGCTGAAATGTGGGTTATTATTAATTATTATTATTATTATTGATTATTTATATTATATGGTAGATTATGTATAATTATTATTATTATTATTATTGATTATTATTAATTAATATTAATATTATTGTGATATTATTATTTATGTCTCTTTAGTTATTTTATATTATATTATTGTAATTCTTGTTAGTAGTTGAATTAAGCAGTAATGAATTGGAGTGTTATATTATAAGATTATTATGAAGATTATTATTATTGCGGAGTATTATATTATTTATATTATTATTACTATTTAATATGTTAGCGTATTATTTATTATTATTATTAATAATTATTAATTATTTTATTATTATTATTTTATATATAATATTATTATTATTGTATTTATGATTATGTTATTATAAATTAATTATTTATTATTAGTTATATATTAGTACTTATATATATATAATATTACATATTTTATTATCGAATAAAATCAAATAATAACCATATCTCAATTTATACGAAAAGTGTTATGCTATTCATTAATTATATTCTCAGAGTCAATATATCATCATATTATTCTTACTCCATGAATAAATTTAATAGTTATTCGTTGCATTCGATATATTCATAATTACTGTATATTATTCATTCTATATATTATCTATTAATTATTTATATATTATAATTATATATATATCATTATATATATATTATTATATAATTATTATATATTAATAATATTTTTTTATTATTATTATTTGAGTATATATCAGATCATCATTCAATTAATTATTACTTATATTCCAAAGTGTTCGCCTTCTTTTCACAGGCAGTTTACTTATCAATTGTTTAAGACAACAAATTCAGGGATACTACGAAAAATAAATACTTAAACAGAAGCTTTGAAATCTGTCCTCGAAGAAATGTCAAGTCTGCCGAAGTGATAGAAGACAAAATCTTACGCATTTTAAGAATGGTTTCGTGCCAAAACGACCGCGAACGGTCTATTAAAACATACAAAATCATAATCAGTGTTTGGAAGGATGTAAAGGGAGTTGATTATTCTCTCTCTCTCTCTCTCTCGAAGACTCATACTCGTCGTACTCTCTCTCTTCTCCTCTGTTTATCTTGAAAGCGCACAATGGCGTCATCTCATACATATATATATATCCACTAAATGCGAGGCCTAGTATAACATATATATATATACCATATAAAATACTATAATTAATAATAATAACTATACTATAATACCTATATATATGTATATATTATATATATAAATATAGTATATATATATAATATATTATATACACCATATATATATACCAGTATATTAAATACACTACTATATATATACAATCTATATATACTAATATCTGTTACAAAAAAACAAAAAAAAAACAAGCAAATGAAAAGTATGTAAAAATTTTCATTCAAAATTCAATTGAATAAAAAAATTATTTCGCAAGGGAAGCATCTCAGGTGTCAACAAATTAAAACGGCCAATACGTAGGAAAAACAATTATCATTGCATTTTTAATAGAGATATTTTACAGGATAATTAACTTGTGGAAAATAATCCAACAAATAATTTAGAACACATATACACTACCTTAAACATCAAAAATCTAATCGAAGATTCCATTAAAAAGGATAAGAAATCAAAAAGAAAAAAAAATTTCACGACTGCTTTCCGCCATTACATCAATTTCCTTCTTGTTTTATCATTTTTCGTAAGAATAGAATGTTTCGGTAGCCAAAGCGAAATAGGAGAAGAGAGAGAGCAACTCCCGCCGAAGACTCTTTCCAGAACACTTATAGCAACCTACTACGAGAATTTTCAAAATTTCTTAACATATCCTTGGTGAGAAATATTCTCAACAGCAATAATTCTAAAAAAGCCATTTACCAAAGAAAAGAACGATTTTTTTGAGAACGTATTTAGTTTTTAGTAAAGTAATTCGTCAAAGAATAAGTGAGAAACGAAAACCGGCGTTAAGTTTGAGAAAGGAGTAATATAATTGTTTATATCGTACGGTAAACGTTTGTCAGACTCATGACAATATATATAAATATACATATCATATATATAAATATAAGCATCTAGCTTAACATTATATATATCACCAATAATAATACTAATAGCTGAAAATATATATAGTATATATAGTATATATATCACAAATACTATATATACTACATATATATATAAATTTATATGATAATATATAATAAATTATATAATAAAAATATAATAAAATATAAATACATTTATATAATATATATATATAGTATATGATACCATATATATATATATATATACCCCTACTATCCCATTATAAATATTTACATTTTTAATATGAAGTAGTATAATATATAGATATATATAAAAATATATGATATATATATATATTGCTTTACAACAGAAAATCCTTATTAAGAAATATAAGATCAATATAAGAGGAGAAATAGGATGTAGCAAACTGAATTATTGTTTCATATATATAATCAAATACATATAATAATAATATATATATATACCAATATTACTATAATTAATTGACGCTAAGATTTTATTTAGTTAAGATATACGATGAGTTGCAAAGTCTTTTGGAATGAAAATATATTATAATATAAACCTACTATTTCTCAGGAAAGTATTTTCATTGAAATAATTCGCACTAAAATTAGATTTTTTTTCCCTTTGGCTATTGGGATATGTAAAACATATATGATATTAATATATTATAATAATATGAATAATAGGTATTAATAATTCTAATTTAAGCATACATATTATAATTAATATATAAAATCCCTATATATATATAGATATATATATAAATTATATATATGATATATATATTATATTATAGTATTAATATAGTATATAAATATTGATAAAAATAACCCCTTAAGTAATTTTCCTTGCTGGGATTGAACCGTGGCTAGCGATGAAGCGCGTTTTACCTTGTAAAGCTACTAATTCAAATTTAAATGGTCTGTAGTGAATTTAGAATATATTTTAATATTAATATTATATATATATATATAATATATATTATATAATATAAATAGTATCTCATATATATATACCATTATATATATAATATACATACTATATACAATAAATTATTATATTATAAGATTATATTTAGTATATATATACTTATATATCAACTAGTAATAATTAATATATCAAAATTATATAAAAAATAGTAGTATAAATATATATAGCATTCACGAAAATAAATCAAACGAAAATGAGTTAGTATTATATACATATATATAAATAGAGTATTAAAATAATATATATAATTATAAAATATGTTATAATATAATATATGATATATATATAACTATTATATATATATATTATATGATATATATATAGATATAGTATATATATAAGCATATATCTATTAAATTATATAATATATTATATATATATATAGTATATATATGGATTAGTATATATATATATATATTTGTATAATATATATATAGTATAGTTATATATATAGTATTATATATTAATATAAATTTATAATTATATATATATATATATATATCTATACTATATCTATAAATATATATAAAAATATATATATATATACACATATATATAAAAATATAATACTATATAAAAATATATATGAAAAAAATGTAATATAAAAATCTATTATATATAAAAAATATATAATAATATATGAATATAATATATAGTATATATAATATATATTACCATACCCCTATGTTATATATATAATACAATGCGACAAAAATATAACATATTAATAAGGCATATATATATTATAATATATATATAATCAAAAATGATAAATTTAATAAAATAATATACTAATATTATATATGTTATATATATATATATATATATATATAGTACTGATATAAAAAATTATGATATATAGTTATATAGTATATATAAAGTATACTAATATATGATAAAAAAAAATAAAATATGAAAAACAAGGAAACAAAAAAATTAATAAATACAGAAAAAAATATACTAATGTGTATTATGTGAGCATCAACTATGGTTAAAAATGACACAAATATTAGAATATTGATGACAAATGCAGAATACAAGGTGGGGCAACATTAAGGGCTTGCAATAGAAAAAAGCTAAAGAAAGCAGACAATAAGAAAACAATGATAACAATAGAAAGATAACTGCAAGAGACTCAAGCAGGCCGTTGAAACATTAAAACTGTCAAATTTGCTAAAGTAAACAAAGAAAATAAAAGCAAAGTAACACAGCGCATTAGAACTTCAATCTCAATAAGCAAAAGAGAACACTTAGGATAACATCTATTCACGCATAATGTTCACAAAGAAGAAAATCATATAAGGTTTCTCAAGGAAACCATTGATCAGAATTCTTCACTCACCAATATATATTAATCACAAAGGGAAGAGAAGGGCTTTAGGAAGACACTGAGAAACAAAGAACTCTATGCAAGCAAATTCAACAAAGAGAATTTATCAGCTAATAAGCAGCATCATTCAAGAACACTCTTAAATCATAGATCAGCCGTCACACAATTGAGTAAATATAAGCCACACACGATAAGACTCCTCAGCTATTCTGGAAGATCCACATCAGTAATTAGAAGGTAAATTATTATTTTACATAGATTTAAACAATTTTTTAATGTTGTGTGAAAAAATTATGAGAAGTAGAAAGGACAAAATAATAAAAGCCAATAAGAATTTATGAATACATTTTTAAAGAATACACAATTTCTATGCATTTATGGGATAATTATGTAAATTATTGTTTATTTTTTTAGCATTTAAGTTTTTAGTACTTTTATATATTTATAGTTTGTTATATTTTTATATTTTTTAGAACTATTCGTATATTTTCAATGTCAAATACAAGAAGACATGTCGAATGAGTATCTTTCATCACCGTGAGTTATCAATAGTTCTGTCTAATTAGAACTTGGATGCAGTACGTTGTCACTCAGATGGAGGAATAATCATCCGATTGACACAAAATAAGTATAAATAAGCATAGCAAAAATAAAACATAATAAAATAAATAAATAGAACAATATATACAGGTAATCTTTCATATATCGAAAAATAAAATTTATCTGTATATAAGTAAAATTGTGTTAAAAAATGAATCATCCTTTTTTTCGGGTGCTGAGTTCGTAAATATTTGTTTATTAATAGTTTTAATAGTTTATTGGATTTTACTAAAAGAAAAAATGACAACTGATGTTTTTAATATAGATGATACCGAAGCAACTGAAGGAGGTTTTAAGTTTCCTCAAAACCAGCTGCCATAACAAAAAAAAAATAATTACAATTAAAGGTAAGATTATGGTCATTCTCTAAACAATTAGATTTAAGTTATGAATAAAAAGCGATGGAATTAACATTAATGCAAAAGTAGAATCATTAAAAAATTTTGTAGTGAATTAATTTCAGAATCTGTAGAGGCAGATAAAATAAGCGAGTGCTACATCTAACTAAAGCATATTGTGAGTCTTAGAAAGTTGATATTTCAAAATAATATGAGTAATATGAGCAAGGATTATGCCACACCGAGACGAAGTGATAGGTGCTAGTAATGTATCAAGTAAAATGAGTAAAGGAAGTGTAGCTAGTTCAAAAAGTGCAATAGCCAAATCTTTATTACTTGACATTGAAAAGTAAAATAATAATTAGAAAACAGACATTAACGTTAGGGAAAAAAAGGAGTTAGTAGAAAGTTTTGGATTTGTACAACACAGAAGTCATATAAAAATTTGGAAAAAGGTTAATAAAAAAAAGCGCACAAAATCAATTTCAGTATTAGCGGAACCTCTGTAAAACTGAGGATAAAATGTAATTTAAACACAATGATAAATATTAACTCGACTGTTGAAAATAATAATCAGGAATCTAAATTAGTAGAATTTTTAAACAAAAGTTAGAAGTGAGTAGGCCATTAGTACCTCTTGCCAACATGTGATTAAAAGCAACTCAGTCCCAAACTCATTTAAAGATTTTATGCTAGTTTTTAAAACAAAATAGAAGGAAAATGTGAAAATGAATGAACAAGCTTTCCTATTTAATTAAGATATACAGAAGGTAAGGCAGAAAATATAGTGAGAAGTTGTATTAATGCATGAATATTTAAGTTATCAAAGTCACTAGAACACTCGAAAAACAAAATTGAAATGACCATTTTCAAAACTATGGAAAAGTTTATGAAACACTTAAATCTGAAAATAAGGCAATTACATATAGTACTTATTGCAGATTTTTCTTTGTTTTAGATGCTATTATATTATGCAATGAAATATTACTCCAATTGGAATGAATTGAATTCTACGGTGCTATTTTATAGAGGATAGTTAAAACTCTCCTACAGAACATGTGATAAGTGAGAATTAAAGTTGATAGTATGTTATGAAGAATAAAATTAAATTTTAGTATCTTTTTACAAAGTTTGTTGAAAATGGAATGGCAAGGATAAAAAACACCTCTATTTGGAGAACTTGGCATTGGTACAGAACCAACAAGCCATATTAATAAAAATAAAAAAGCTCACTTATATTCCGAAGAAAATTTTAATTACCAAATAAATAACAATAATAGATAAAATACATAAATTAATAATAATATTAATAATAATAATAAATTGGAATAATAAAATGACTCATAGAATTATGGTTCATAGTAATAACTAGGTAGTAGTAGTAATATATATAAGAGTATCTCAGTTTGCAATTTTTGTAAAAAGACAATCATAGTATATTTAAATGTAAAATTCTAGAAAAACAAGCAAGAGAAAGTTACATAAGTTCATCATAGGACAATAAATTATGCTTTAAGTGCTCAGATCAAATCACTTTAGTGGATCGTAAGCCAGAAAATGTTGAAAATGTAATAGCAAACATTTAAACATAGCCTGCTAGAAAAAGATAGTACGACCATTTTAACAAAGTAAAAGAAATGGCTCAATAATTCACCACGAGCACTCACTGTGAATTTAGAAATAAGATAAGAAAGTAGAGTCAAAAAGAATCAGCAAGTAATGAATACAAAAACTTTAGACAAAAGTAAGTGAATAAAAAGCTTATTTTACCGCTGCAGTGCCAGTTAAAAATAAATGCTAAAGGTAAGATAAAAGTATTAAGGAACAACATGGGTCTGAATACATATTAATCGATGTTTAGGATTTAAATTTAGCTGCAGAACTAGGTATGACATATGAAACCTCAGAAAGATATAGATATTACACCATGTATGGACAACATAAAATAAAAACATATATTTTAAATAATCTAGAAATCTATGATATTGAGATGAGAATCTGAAACCATAAATAATAGTATACTGCAAAGAAAATTGGCCTTTAGAAAAGAAGAGAGTCCAACTATCAAAGATTAAAACGGATTTAGAATAATGAGTCATGTGCCCTTACAATTTATAAATAAAAATTGGATTATTAATAGGGGATGACAGAGTAAAATTGTTTTAATATGTGTAGTAGAAGGGTCAATTATAATTTATCCTTTTGCAGTTAAATATTCATATGGATGCTTTAACAGGTGACAACAGATGGTTGCAGCTTTCATAAGTTTAAATAACGTTAAACTAGTTTCAAGTAGTTGTGAGTAATTTGCTTGAAAAATATTGCTCAGAGGTTTCTGAAAAGAATCCTGAGCAAGTCTGTGAAAGTGTAGAAGATTTGAAGTGGAAGAATAAGGTTGAAATACATATACACAAGAAATATTGACAAGGTTAATTGTCAGTTGGTTTAGCGCATTTAAGAAGAAAATCAGCATGTTTCTAATAACAAAAATCAGCATTACAAGAGTAAAAAATGCATTAACATAAAATTTAAAATAGTGTAAAAGTTATCACAAAGGGTTAGTGATAGCATAATAAATGTGTAAATTAATTTGCAGAAAAGATTGAGAAACTTGATATTTATTAACAATGAATGATTTCTATTTAGACACACAATGTGTAATGCCTCAAAAAGAAAAAATGAGAAGTAGTATTCAAATGCATGCTTTGCATACAATGGTATTCTTTAAATAATAGTTTATCTCACGGGCAGACTATAATTCTAGACCTACAAGGCATCCTTTTAAGGTTCAGAAAAGAGAATATGCTTTCAATAGCAGAATGAGAAGGATTTTTTATCAATACAGGTAGCTTGACAGGATTAAGATTATCAGCGCGTCTTATGTTCCATAGTAATTTAGATAAACTCCAGAAGAATTGACAGGGTTAAAGTTGATATATTTGGAAGTGTGAGCTCACCTTCAATTGCATAATAATGTTTTTTGAAGCAGACAACACCTTAATTGAGCATGAAATAATTCCGTAATTGCCAAAGATACCATACTTTAGAAATTTCTATGTTGATGATGGTTTTTTAAAGTCTGTGAAATCAGAAAATGAGGCTATAGCAGTTTATAAGGCGAGTTTGAAGAAATTTTAAAATTAGTGGTTTTAATTCTGCATCAAGTAGCTAGTAATTCAAAGAATAATTTTTAGAAAAATTATTGATAAAAGACTTAAGTACAGATTTTAAAGAAATAACTTATCCTTAGATGAATTCTCACGCAAAAGTATTAAGGCTTTAATGTTGGGACCCCCAGAAAAAAATTTAATGAAAGATAGGTAGATATAATACAAATAAAGATTTAAACAAAAAGAAGTATATCGCTCAGTGCATTTTTCCATAGTATATCCACGACGAGGATTTAATTAGTCCAGTGCTACTGGTAGCTAAAAAGATATTTCAAAATATGGCGATATAAGAAGGTTAATTGGGTATGATGAAATTCCATTTAAAGATTATAAACAAAAGTTACTAAATGCTAAAGATTTAATAAGCTAGATGATTTCAAGTTCCTAGGCCATTAATCCAAATTGTCTAAAGTATAATAAAAGGGTAGAATTAGCATTATTTTCAGATGGTTCACAAATTGCAAATGCTGCAGTAGTAGCATATATAAGGGTCATTGGAGAGAATAATGAAATATATTGTTCATTGGTGTTATCTGAAAATATATTTGTTACATGTAAATAAAAATTGATGTTATTATACGTACTAATTGTTGTGTGCAGCAAAATTAGCAGTTACATACACCAAATTTTAAAAATTGAAATTGATATGAAAATAAAGCAAAGAGTATTTTTGGATAGATAGTGAAGTTGTATTATCAATATATTAAAATGAAACAAGAGTCAAAAGATTTGTACAATAATAGTTAATTATTTAGATCACAACAGATAGTAAGCCAATGGAATTATTACAGGCAAGCTAAGATATTGCCGATATGCAAGTAAAGGATTTCGTTAATGGTGTTGAACATAATAGGAGCACTGGTCAGAATTTTGTAAAAGATCAAAGCCAATGGCTGAGCAATAAAGAAAATAATTAGATGATGGAAAATGATAATTATAAAAAGTAAATCAGTAATGGCCATACAACTAAAGATCAACAGACAAGCTCATACATTCTGTCTCAGATGGATGAAATAAAACAATTTTTCAAATTTTAAGAAGTAAGAAATTTGCATAAAAAGCGTGATATAAGGTGCTATGACAAATACAGAATTAAAAATGCAAGAAAAGGGCTTATTTACATAGTACAAAATAAAGAGTTCATGATATACAATACCAAAATAAAAAAGAAAGAGGTCTTGAAAAAAGCACATTTTGGCAAAATTCCTGAATTTATAGATGATAAGGGATATTAAAGAGTAGGTGGGGAGGAATAAAGAATCTGTGAATGAATGTATATAAGTATTTTAAACATCAATTATCTGCCAATAAGTCCATGTTCCAATGCTAATACAATTGAGAACATTACATAGAATTAATGGAGATTTAGGAAGAACAACAGTTTAAATGCTTTAAGAGAAAAGTCCATTATATCATTGGAGCAAGTAGAAGTATTAGGAAGATCCTAAAAGATTGCATTATATGCAGAAAGCTCTATACAAGGCCAACTCAGCAGTTGATGGGAGAATTGCCGAAGATAGATGTAAAATGTATGTAACATTTACAAGGATGGTATAATGATGCCTTTGGGGTTGTTATAAGGGGAAAGGGAAAGTAAGAGAAAAAAGATATGATTTAATATTTCATGTTTAAGTAGTAGAGTCATACATTTAGAGATGTTATATTAGATACTGATGCTTTTATCAATGCTATAAGAAGATTTATCAGCCGTAGAGGTCAATGTGAAATTAATCCCATCAGATAATGGATTGAACTTTGGTGAAAGCTAACAAAGAATTAAAAGCACAAGTTAAAATTTGGAATAATAAGCAAGAAGCTTTTTCCTTCGAAATAGCAGTTGGAATTCAACAACCTCATAGTTCTCAAAAGGAGTCATTGAGAGACATATTAGAATGTAAGAAAGTAATATTACAAGCTCACTCTAGAACCCAATAAAGGTTGAAGATGATTAACTTGAACACTTTGTTCTGTGAGATAGAATTCTTATAAATAGAAGAGCCTATAACAGAATTTTCAAATGATTTAGAAACCTTAGAAGCTTTGACACCAATCATCTACTAACTTTAAAGGTAATATAATTTTTCCTCGAGTTATTTCAGGACAAAGATTGCTACTTATATAAAAGATGGAAACAAGTTCAGTATCTTGCCTGATTTGTTTTTTGGAAAAGAATTGTGTGAAAGAGAATATGTCCCTTTATTGCAAAAAGAAGTAAAATGGTAGCAGAAAAAGATAATCACAACAGTGGGAGCTTTAGCTTTTAAAGAGTGATTCAAACCATAGAAATGTGGAGATTTAGGATAAAGTAGTAGGTTTACACAAGATCTATCAAAAGAGTGGAATATAAGAATGTGAACAATAAATAAGACAAGAAATACGTTAATATACAACAAATTTTTGAAAAGACCGAATACAAAATTGATCTTCCCTTGAGAGAAGTGCAGATTTATAACATAGAAGACAACAGAATAAGTAAATGCTTAAGGAGCTAAGATAGACAAGAAAAAACTTATATTCTTAGCAAAAGGGGAATATGTTATCTTTTCATTAAAATATGAAGTAAAAAAGAACAAAAAAAATAATATAAGAATAAGAAAATTCATTATAATATGTGGTACTATGTGAGCATCAAACTTATTGGTGCTAAAATACTAAGATAATTAGAGGTAGAAAAGCAAAAATTGATTGGAGCACAAAAAAAGAATTTTTTTTTATGGAAGAATGCAGAATACAAGGTGGGGCAAGATTAAGGTGCAATTAGAATACAGAGCTAAAGAAAGCCCAATACATAAGAAAAAACTGATAATTAGAAGATACTGCAAGCATATATAAGCTATTGCAGAAACTCAAGCAGGCTGTTGAGACAAAATAATGTACTTGCTAAAGTAAACAAAGACAATAAAGCAGTACCGCATTGACTTCATTCACATAAAGCCGAAAAGGAAGAACCTTAGTAACATCTTTCAAGATTTCAAGGACTTATTAATTTCACAAGAAGAAACTATTAAGGTGGGATTAAGAGAAATTGACTAATGCAGCAAATATATTAATAAAGAAGCTATAGAAGAAAAGCCCTGAAAAGAAACAAAGTAAATCAATGCAGTAGCTAAGAGATTCAGACAAAGAATAAAAAGGAATTGTTCAGCTAATAGACATCTTCAAGCAACTTTAAATTGTGCAGCAGTTCACAAATTGAGTAATAGCCACCCCTAATCTCAAGCCAATCTTATTCTATATTGTTAGGTTGGATGTGTTTGAAAATCAGCTAAAGGCAATTCAAGTTGAATGGACTGTCATCTAAGAAATTCTTACAGTTCAGTATGAGTTTTCAAAACAAAGCTAATAAGGAAAAAATAAATAAAGAAGTCAAAAAAGGTGTCTGTATATTATTTCCAAAGAATTTATGAATACATTTTTTTTTAATCAGGAATAACGAGTAGTATTTCATTTTAATGGATAATATGTATATATTATAATGTTTATTTTTTAGCATTATTATTTGGGTACTTTTATATATTTAATAGTTTGTTAATTATTTTTCTATTTTTAGAACTATTCTCATATACTGCAAATATGTTCAAAATAACTGAAGAAAATGTCGAATGAGTACTTTCATCACTGTGATTTTTCTATATATAGTATAGTTATATATATATATGAATATAATATATATATATATATATATAAAGATTTTATGGTATAAATAGAACTATATATTTAAATTATATGGTTAATATATATATATATATACTTATAATGTTATTATTATATATATATTTCATATTATTAATTAAATTATATTAATATATATTATAATATATATATTATAGATATTATATATATATATATAGTATTACTGTATATAATAGTATATATATATATAAGTATGATTATATAAAATATAACTATATATAACCAATATAATAGAAAAAGCTACTAATCAGCAATGATCGCTAAAGTATAGGTATATAATAGAATACTAAATAATATTATAAGATATATATTATATAGTATATATATAAAGTAAATATATAGTATATATTATATATATTATATGTAGATATAGTATAGATAATTGATATAATGTGATTATAGTATTATATAATATCTATATATATACATAATATGAAATTATGAATATGTATCTATACAATTACTATGTATGATATATTATATAGTATATATATCTGATGTAGATACTAGTAAGCTAGTATTATATATATATAGATATATACGTAGTAATATTTATTTTATATATATATATAATATATATATACTTTTATATATACTGCATAGTATGATATGAGTATATATATATATATTATATAGTATAATATATAGTATCATTTAGTATATATACGTATAATAGAGTATAAATATATATAGTAGTATATATATATATATAGTTAATAATATATGGAATATATATATATTATTATATATAATCTACATCATGTATCATGTGTATCAAATATATTACATCATGTATCATGTGTATCAAATATATTACATCATGTATCATTCAAGGAATTTAATAATTTCAGGCACTTCCTTGTGCTAGAGAAATTATACTTCCGTTCAATTTAGATTGAAATATTTCAAAATTATTAACTACCTTACATTAAAAATTATTACTGTTCCTTTAAATTTAAAGTACTAAATTGGAAGACATTAAAAAAGTATAATTTTTAAAACTAGGCCTATTGCTATAAAAAATATGCTTTTTAAGTGAAAGCAATGGAATAGAGGTCTTTTTAATTAGGGGAGGACGGCATTTGCAAGCAAAAGTGCTGTTCATGGCAGAGATAAGGATGTGAGACTACATTAAATATTTTTTCAAGAAAACCAAGTGACGTGAATTAAAATAATTAAAGATTTGAGTATATGCATCTCCTATGTTAAAAGAAGGATAAACATTAGATGGAATTGGTCATGATAACTAAATTCGAACATTGGTATACGAGTGTTAGCAAAAAGATGCAGAAATAATTTACATGCATACATACATATTGTCTATCCATACATATCATAGAACATCAAGTAGAGAAGCATATATATAGTATATATATATATATAAGTCTATTATACATATATTATAGTAAGTATATAGTATAATCTAGGTTTATAGTAAGTTTTATATATATAATAGATATAATGATAGTTATATCTTATATATAATATATATATACTAGTAGAATTTAATATTAAATAATATAGTATATAAATAAAGGATAATAGCTATATATATATATAGTAATATATATATATTATAGTATTAATAAGATATATATATATATATTATATATAGTATATAAAGTATATTATATTAGGTATATATATAGTAATATATATATATATATATATAGTATATGTCTTATATGTATATATATAATATAGATTATATAAGTAAAATATTATATATATATATTATTATATTCTATTATATATATATACTTATATTATAATATTAATATGTAAGCTATATTTTTGTAACATTCTGAAAAAAAATTAAAAAGGAAAAAGGAAAAGACTATGCAAGTTTTTAAAAAAATTGGGAAAATGCATTTCTTTTATTTAATTAATTTAAGTTAGTGATCTGGAGCGAGGCAGGAATATGTATGTCTCCTTAATTGTTTTTCAATTTGTATATGGGAGGGGTTATGAAAGAAATTCAGAGCGTGGTGGGGAGAAGGATGGTGTTATTAGAGATGAATGGGAGGGGGAAGAGGTGGGAGGGTGCGCCATCTTAATTATGATGCGAAATGATTATTGCTCTTTGTGTGTCAGGAATCTCGACAGGAGTTTGAGAGGATTAGTTGGAGATAGGACAGGGTGTTAAAAATGAGGGTGTGAAGTAAGCGTAGATTAAGAGTAAGTTATGGTGTGAGTGAGGACAGTCCTAGTGCGGAAGTTATGTTGATGGTCGGAACAGTGCTGAGACAAGCTTCTGAGCGTTTAGAATATTTTGAAAATAGTGCTTGGACGTGCTAAAGGTACGGATTCGCGAGTGTGGAGAAGGAAGTGTGAGGCTTGCAGGAAGGCTAGCTGGTGGGCAATTAAATGTGTAATTGGATGTGTAGGGACTAATTCTTGAGTTGGCTAGGGTCTCTACATTGAGGGTCTTACTGTATTAATGTGATGGTATTTGACTATGTTTTATTAAGGGGAAGCGATTCACAAATACATGTGTTCAGATGGACATTAGGAGTGTGTTACGGTGTGAGAAAGATTGAATAAGATGTAGGATGAACGCTATGGAGAGTTGTGAAAATGTAGAAAAAGCGCCACCAGGATAGTATATTAAAGTACGCTGAGTTGATTTGGTCATGTGGAAACGATAGATGATAGTCGGTTGATAAGAGGAAATAAAGTGGTGAGTGGTGCTGCGATCGACGTTGGGGATCGAAGAATAAGTGGATTGAGCTGTCAGTAATGATGCCTGGAGGAGGGATGTGAGTTTAGCAGAGGCGAGGGAGAAAAGTGCAAAATAGAAGTGAATGACGGAGTTTGTGAGGGGGTATGTTGTGGCCCACCTGGACCAGGATGAACGCACATTGGCGAGATGTCATAGTGCGGGGCTGGAGCGGTCACGGATGAAGCTCTAGGGTGGGCATTTCTGAGCTGCGACGAATTCTAGCAGACAAGGGGTAAGGTCCTGTTCGACGTTTGCGCATTATTCTCTCTACTTTTCTGTTTCGGAGCATGGTTCTGCTATCTTAACCCCAGTCTTTAGGGGAAGAAGGTGGGAGTGAACAATTGTACCGGGAGCCTTATTCCGTGTATTGTTTCGCAAACATATCAAGATGCAAATAGAAAAGAATCATAAAACTAGAAAAATGAGGTAAAACTCGTAATCAAAACTTGTTCATGTTCAAAGTGAATATCAAGACTCAAAAGCTATCAGAACTCACTTAATCGCTTTTATGTTTAAAAATGAATTTCCTGACATAAAAAACCTATTCCGCACTTTCCAAACCAGTCCTTGTATTTAAACAAAAGAAAATTATAATAAGATTAAATCAAAATATAATATATAATAATAAATGAATAATAATAATAATAAGTAATGAATAATAATAATATATTAGTAATATTATTTTTTTTTATAATAAATAGAAAATAAGAATGATGATATTTCGGTTAGCACAACAGAATAATAATAATAATAATAATAATAATAATAAAATAGTAATAATAATAATAAAATATGATATATAATAATAAGAATAATATGAATATGACATATATTAATAATGAATGAATATATATATAATAATATAATATATAATAATATAATAATAATAATAATTTGCATTTAATTAAAATAAATGAATGAAATGATAAACATCAACAACAATCAATAGTCAAAACCAATAAGAATACAGTAAGTAGTTGCTAAATTTACTGCTAATATGATGTTTGAAAAATTCATTGATCAAAGAAGTGATCCAAAGCTATTCACAATTACCCTTGGTAAATTATAATTTTTGGAGCGAAGATTGTCTTGATTGTTCCGACGACTCGAATGATATTTCCTTGAGACTATGAAAGAAGAGTTTTCATACGTTTCATTAGGAGATCCATTCAAACCTATGGTTCATACTTAAAAATTGTCGGAAATAGTCTTAATAAATATTAAGCGTCTGTTTAGTTTCTTATGTCTATATTGTGGATTGATTTTTTTTGACTTAAATCCTTTAGCGTGAGTTTGACCGATGTAAACTTATTGCAATTCCTAAGTGGAATTTTATTACACCATAACTTGTTGTAGTGGTGAAGGTTTGTTATAATCTTTGGTGGATGTTATGTGATATGTAATTCTACCATAAATTATTTAAAAAGTTTTTAAATAAGTTTAGGTGTTTCGCTTTATGTCTTTGATAATAATTTTTTATAAGACCGATAGAAATTCTGGTATGTGCGTCAGATTGCTAATTTCTTTTTTTTTTTTTTTTATTTTTTTTTTTTTTCTTTTTTTTTTTTTTTTTTATTATTTGTATATATTAAAATTTTAAATGAATGTTGCTGCAACACTTTTTTAACTTGTTTATTGCTGCAACATTTCATGAATTATATGTTCGTATGTTAAAGATTCAACGAATGTTGCTGTAACATTTTCATAGATACTTGTCCGTACATAAATGGTTAACAAATAATATTATCCGTAGATCTAATGTTTGTACGTTGAAGATTGAACAAATGTTTGCCTCAACATTTTCTTATAAATATTTATCAGTATACAAAAGACCGACAAATGTTGCTACAACAATTTATGGATTATATGTTCGTACGTTAGAGATTCAGCGAATGTTGCTCTGCAACATTTTCAAAGATTATATGCTCATACATAAAATTGTTATATTGCTTCAACATTTATTTTTGCATTCATGTATTAAGCATAAAATAAAATCATTATATAATCTAAAAGGAAATCCGTCTAGGTAAACATTGAGGTTAAGATTAAACTTCAACAATTGATTATGACAATTCGTGTCAAACTAGGAGAATGGTTTCCTATTCATACCAAATAGTGATAGGTAATCACTATCAAAAAAAGGTTTGCGCATCAAGAACGCAATAGATTTAATAAGTGTAAATTAAAACTTTTAGTTTCTAATTCGAACCTGCGAAATGCTGAGTTCATTCCAGCAAGTCAAGGGATCGTTTATTGGTACCTTCGTAAGTAATGCTTTCTTAAAAAAACTAAACAATATAAACCTTTTGCATTATCGTAAATTTTATAATCTGTCTCTTAAATCACCTATTATTTTAAATGGGCGGGAATGAAACTGTGTTCAATCAAAGGGGACAATTTCATTAAATATTTCGACTATAACTATATTGACCGACCCACATGAATTTATAGTAATTGTGCGCATTGTTGCCTATTTTGAGTTTTTGTATTTCCTGAATAAACAAATTTGTTCCAAAGCACTTACAATGCAAATCTGAGCTTTATTTACAAGATCTGCATTATTTTCTAACGTATGATTTGCAGTTTTCCTTAAACTTCTATTATTTTCTCTAAAGGGATTATCGATTTCTCTCTGGTATTCTTATATGCTTGAGAGTGTATACATTTTTTCCATATGTAAGTTCCTTATGCTACAATATAGCGATCACAGAAATGAAAGTTTAGATTTTAAATCACATGCACAAAAAACCCTTTGTTAATTTACATAGTTGTTTATTTTAGAAGAAAGCTTCTAAGCTTAAAGCGTTCCCCTTTTAATTAATAACTCACCCTGATATTCGGTGACACGCTTGTGTTATATGTTGTGTCAATAGGTCAGTGATAAAACAATGACCTTTACATATATCAAATCTAATTTAAGAAATTCATTAGGCTTGCAATCAATATATGGAGAGAGTTGCTTTAATGCTACTATCCTCGTTGCTTATTATATATTATTGAGTTTTATTTATTGACATTATTATTATTAATTATTTTTTTACTGTTAGCATGCAATCCTACCTATTAGTAATTAATTATTATATTTCCTCATTGATATTATTATTATTAGTTATTATGTATATTATTGATGATTATTATTATGATTATTGATTATTATTAGTTTATATTATTATTATTGGTTATTATTACTATTATGTAATATTAATTATTATTATTTATATTATTGATTTTATTATATATTATTATTATTTATTATTGATTATTATATTATTCTATATTATTTGTTATTATTCATTATTATTATTATTATTTATCTATTATTATTATTTATGTATTATATTTTATTCATTGTTATTGATTTTTATTTATTATATTATTAAACATTATTTATTATTATTATGTGGTATTGTATTGTTATCTGTTATGTTATGTGTTATTAGTTTAGTTATTTGGTGTATTGGTATATGTTATGTAATTGAGAGATTGTTGATAATATATTATATTATTATTAGATTATGATAATATTATATATTATTAAGTTATTATTATGTATTAAATTATTGAATTAATTATTTATTATTGATTGATATATTGATTATTATTATTTTAATTATTTCGGGAAGTTATTATTTATTTCATCAGTTATTATTATTAGTGTATTATTTTATTATTATTAGTTTTATGTTATTATATTATATTATTTATTATATTATTATTATTATTTTATTAATTATTATTATTTATTGATTATTATTAATTAATTAGTAGTTATTAATATTATTGATTAATTGATTATTTATTATTTTATTAGGTTTATGTATGTACATAAATTGATTAACTTAGTATTATTATAACTTATTAGTATTTAGTACTTTATTATTAATTAAGAGCTTATTATTATTTATATTATATATTAGTTTTTATATTAATTATTATGTAATTATATTAGTATATTGATTTATTATTTAATTCATTATATATTATTTAAGTTGATTATTATTATTATTATTATTATTATTATTATTATAATTATTATTATTATTAATTTTTATTTTATTAATTATTATTATTATTATTATTATTATTATTATTATTATTATTATTATTATTATTTGTTTTGTTAATGTTATTATGATTATCTTTTTATTTTTTATTCTTTTCCGCTACTGCGGAAAAAGGTGTTTGTACAGTGAGGAATATAAGATTTTATTGCAGGAAAATTCATTTTTGAAAATGTGGTGTTTACTTTTAAGAGAACTTGGTTAGTCACTTTTTGGATGAAAAATGTTTTAAAAGAGCTTTTATCTTGTTCTAATTTTACTAAATTTTTCTTTTACACCTTGATAATGTGTTGTGAAATACAGGAAAGTGCCCGGCACCTTTTTTCATTTTCCTTGTGGATTGTGTGCAAAGTGTTATAACTCGGGCAAAAGAGAATAAGTTTAAATATTAGGTGACTTTTGGACCTTGTTTCCTTGTATCATAATTTAATGAGCTTTCATTGAAGATTAGATAAAATCTTAGATTCAAGGTGATTTGATAAAAAAAAACTCAAGCACAAAATGATTTTAAAAAATTTATTTATCAGCGTTTTTGCCCATTTTTGGAGGTCACTGTAAGCAGATAAAAATTTAAACACAAGCTTTAGAGGCACATATATACAACATTATGTAGGGTCATCAAACATACAAGGAAATCAATTATTCACGATATTGTCATTCGACAGGATGAATCTCTGTGGGAGGTTGTCCTTGTTGCGGCAGGAGCCGTGCAAGTTTTGCATAACTTTGATCGCACGCTCACAGCACTGGTTGCTTCAGGCAATGTTGATTGGAGGTTCATCTGTTTTCCAGTAGGTTTTCAAGCATTTGAGACCTGTTGGGTAGTCATTCAGAGCTGCAGATAGCTCAATAAAGTCTTCAGCGCGGAAAAATTGACTTCTGAACCAATGGTCCGCCTATGAGTAGGAAATGAATGAACAGATTTTACGCAGCCTGTTCCGTGTTGCAGGCATCAGTAAAAACGCAAGAATAGCTAGAATGGCATGAGAGTTCCAGTGTGCATTTGCTGATGTTTGGGATCTGTTGAAGCTTCACAAAAGGGATCTCATTCCTCTCAGTGTAGTGACGGAAGTCACGAATGAGGTGGTAGAGAAACTTCATGTCGTCTCTCCAGCCACCTGTTTACTTAATTTCAGTTTTACCGTTGGTGAGGGCTGCTTTCAATTTATCATATTTGCTCATCAAATCCTGCACAAAGAAGTACTTGATGTTTGGTAATTTCGTCGAACCATGGAGTTCATCATCCATGTCAACGCGAATAACTCGATCCAGCCCATGGTGCTGACAACTGATGAACTTGGGTTTGGGGTAACCTTGCTTTTAGAACATTTGCGGCAGCCGAACAAAAACGCTTGTCTTCTTGCCGATATTCACGCTTGTTGTGTCGGCAACAATCATCACAATTGATCACCACAGGTTGAACTCCTCTAACACATCCCGAAGTCCTTCTTCGATTGTTTGAGCTATCCCATCTTTCAATTTGAGTGCAATCAACTTAATTTCCTTTGCTTCATTCTTGAGGATCACTGCCTGATATTCAAAGCCCTTAATGTGTTTGCCGTCAAATCGTATGCTCCACTTCTCCAGATGAAGCGTGCTCACCAAGTGCTTCTTCACCTGAGCATCTCTTGTAGATAGCCTTGTGGATTGCTGACTGACATGGTGTTTTAGATTTTAATGCTCTCACCAGAAAGCTAACGGCACACCTTTGCTGCTCCGTGGGACGACAGCTTTGAGTTTGTAACAAGGCGTCTTGCAATGCTTGTTGGATTATGCTTCCTTGTGCTTGTTGATGCTGCATTCTCATCCTCCCAAGGACTGTCTTTGCTGTGGTCGAATGAGTCCGTGTTATTTTTGGAACAATCAGGTGGCGCTGAGTTGGTAATTGTGGACACAGTCGCTTCCATTGCCTTATTTTGCTTAGAAGGGTTGATGGTCTTGGGACTAGCAGGTTTGCCAGTGGAATAACCAACCTGGCCCTTGCTCTAAATTTGCAGTTTGTAGAAGTTATCATCCTCTTTGCACATCCATTCGCCATTCATCTTGGTCACGTCAAACAGTTTATTCAATACATCAAAGTTTTGTTTCTTTCTACAACGCTCACAGTCTTTCAGAAGTTTTGCTAGTTTTACATAAATGGCTTGATCAGATACATGCGGGAAGTTCAATGTTTTGCTCCATAGGACGTTAAGCTCCTTAGCAATTAGATCGATTCTCTCTCTCCGTTCTTTGGCAGTTGTTTCAAGAAATTTTAAGCATCCAATTACGTGGTTTTTTTGATTCACGCCACTCCGTTCACTCAAGGATGCTTCATAAATTGCCACGTTACTTCTTCTTGATGGCTTTTGAAACTGTACTAAGTTCTTTGTCCAGGTTTCCTTGTTATTCTCCGTGTTAGAAGAGCTTTTATTGAACAAGTTTTCTACTCAGCAACTGAGATAGAAAAGTCCTTAACGTAAATACTAAATAGGTAACAAATTAAAGAAACTGTTATTGAGTTTTCATATATTTTATTTAAAAACAAGCAATTCAAAATTATAGGAAATAAAAAAAAGCCAGACACTAATAAAATATTATATGCACAGTTATAATTAGCAAGAGAGTTCAATGTAGCTCACCAAATAATTCCAGATCTCTTTATAATAAACTCTGGAGAATGCACAATACTTATAATAAGGCAATAACAATGTTTACAGAAAATTAAGCTAAATAAACTTCAACTACCTGCTTTGAACACCTTGCTTATATAATTGTTTATACCACACTGCGAAACAGCTGAAGAAAATATTAAAACTCTACAGAAACTTTCCGAGCAATTACGTCACCACGACGTCACTGTCTGGGCGGACATGATATTCTGGAAAATTCTATACAATTATCTGATACATGAACAAGTCGGTTTGATGACTTATATATAAATATTGTTAATATAATTATATAATATGCTAAAATGGCTATCATAACACTTCAAATTGGTTTGTGTGTGACCTTTTTCAATATTTCAATAGAATAAACGTCAATTTAGTCATTAATAGGCAAAGGTTCATCCACTTGTGCTACAGGAAATGATTTTCGAGAAAAAATCAAAAAGTCATTACAATAATATATATATATATATATATATATATATATATATATATATATATATATATATATATATATATATATATATATATATATATATATATATATATATATATATATATATATATATATATATAGGTAGTAAGTTTTCAAGATAATTGTTTGAAATGATATATAATATCTAAAAATAATTGAGTGTAACATAAAAGTGTATTATATATTGACTATATACTTCTGTGACCAATAATTTAAGTTTAACTTAAAAATATTTTCTGTAGAAAACAAGAAATAAAAGAAAAGTGAAGTTTGGGGATAAAATTAATAGACTGTAATATATCGTTTATTATAAAACATAAAAATACGTTTGTAACCTTTATTATCTATAATTCTCATTGTAATATGTTATTATTATTATATAATGTCTTTTATTACAATATTATGTTTTCCTTATAAAATTGTTAGTAATTTTGAAAATATATGTATTTTTTTTTGTATATTATGTATATGGCAAAATGATTTCCAGCTTTTTTGTCTTCTTGAGCTAAAATTACACGAATTTAGTTTCCACAGATCTCATATGTAACAAGGCTTTTATAAATAATATTTTTATTTGAAAAAAAACTTTATTCTACTCGTATGCATTGCAACCAATATCTTAAATATATCATGAATGCAATTTTTAATAAGACAGCCAATAAAAAAAGTTTTTTAAATCTTCCCCACTATAAAGATAACTTAAAAAGGGTTCTAAGGCTCGAGTAGCTAGCGTGATACAGAGTTTCCAGGGCAAAGCATAATGCATATATATGCTGCTGTCTTTAGGTCTTTCAACTTAAACGAAGCCATTAGAAGTTAGTATAAAAAAATACAGAAAAAATCTTTGAAGTTATGAAATAATAAGAAAAGATAACTACAACACCTTTACTTCATAATTGGTGAACCCAAAAGTCGAACACTCTCTCAAAAAGATGACCTCAGAACATCAGCAGCCTATAGCTGAAGGAATGATTGAAGAAACATAATTTGTCGCCTTCAAGACACCAACCAACACTCTCTGAAACATCCGGCACCAATATGAAACCCATCAGTTCCTTTAGAAGCCACGAAGAACTAAAAACAATTCTACAGAGTAAGGTTCCGACAGAAAACACCATTCAGACTACCGAAGACATAAGCATAAGTCACAGTGCTAATACAAAGGCCTGCTAGCCTCAGTATAACATTGTTGATTTCATAGTCACTAATATCATTTTCAAGATGTCACAACATGAGTCACACAGTTAATACCCAGGCCTATCAGTCTCAGTTTAACGTGGCTATTTCCGTCTACACTATGATAGCTAACTTCTATCTCTACGGAAGGACTCACAGATAATTTTCAGATGAACTTCCATTTTGTCTCTTGAGCTCTCTAGTTAGAATAGAGGAAAGATTCATTCATGTATAGTATTACGTCTATATCATTTGGGAACCTGCTATTAAATATGGATGGATCCCATGAAGAAGTGAATCACCATCAGTATATATGATGTAGTACGTACAATACAATGTAGGAGCACATACCACTGCTACTATATATATATATATATATATATATAATATATATATATATATATATATATATATATATATATATATATATATATATATATATATATATATATATATATATATAATATATTATATATATATATATATATATATAATGGTTATTCAATAAGAATGGAAAGGAATCATTTTCAATATAGTTATATGTTTACTACAATGGGGGATATTATACCACTGTCACTGTATATATCTTCATTCATCTCAAATCTTCTTTGTGATTCATAATTTCTTCAAAATCATTCCAGAGAATTTAACATCAAGCATTCATACATGCTTACCAAACTTCCTTATTCTAATGTTGATTCTCCTTCAATGAAGACCACTTCATCTATTGAGCAACTGGAACAAAATTGCATTTTAGAGTTTAATTTAGTGTTTAATGCGCTCAGTTTTAGGGTGCGAAATATTATGTAGTGCTCAAAATAATTCTTTAAAAATGTTACATAATATCTAAAATTTATTGAGTGTAACATAAGAGTGTATTATATAACAAGCATATGCTTTAATGACCAATAATTAAGTTTAACTTATAAATATTTTCTGTAGAAAATAAGAAATTGAAAGAAATGAAAGGAAAAGGAGAAAATGAGAAGTTGTTGCCACAGCTGTGAGGTATAACACTAACAGACTGAAATATATCGTTTTATTTTAAAACATAAAAATACATCTGTAGCCTTTATTATCTATAATTCTGTTGTAATATATTATTATATAATGTGTTTTATTATAATATATTGTTTTCTTTATATAATTATTGGGTAAATTGTACATCTCTTTGTGATTTTGTCCATAATGTACCTGGCAAAATGATTTTCAACTTATTTTGTCATTTAGCTCTAAAATGGCACGAATTATTTTTCACAGATCTCACGTGTAGCTAGACTTTTATATATAACATTTTGATTGTAAAAACTTTACTCTATGCGTATACATTGCAAGAAATACCTAAAATATATCATGAATGCAATTTAAAAAAAAACAGCCAATAAGAAAAGTTATTTTAACTTTTCCCACCATAAAGATAACTTAAGAAGTGTTCAAGCGATTTTATTATTATTGTTTTTTTTAGTCTCGAGTATCCAGCATAATACAGAGCTTCCTAGGGCAAAAGAGATGGCTTCAAACAGCGAAACAAATAAACAAGCAGCTGCTTTCTTTAGGTGTTTTCAACATAAAAGAAGCCATTACGAAGGAGTATAAAAAAGGCTTCCACAAAAAACGCTCTTGAAGTGGTGTTTTGTTCGGCACGGAATCATGCAGAACGGCTTAAGAATAATGTCTATAATACAAACTACACCGAGTTCACTTACAAGTACAATAGTAGTATTACCACCAATAATACCCAAATACGTATATATACTTAATTATATATATAGTAATATACAGTATTGTTATTACATGATTATATAAACCGTACTATAGCAAGAAAGCTTGTATATGAGATCGTAGTAATATAGTTATTCAGCATATATATATATAGTTTATGATACTATATACTAATGTGATAATGAATTGAGATATATATTGAACTTACCATAATGGTTTACGTACGTAAATATATACTGATAAATTATAAAGCATCAGTGTTTACAGGATACATCATTATATGGTGGAAAAAGAGATTTGCAGGCATTTGGATGAGAGGCTATAATTATTGCATGGAAGCAGCCTCACCAACGGTAAAAACTGAAATTAAGTAAATATACCAGTTAGCGATAGACGTGATATGTTACTGATCAATGAAGTTCAGTTGACCTATGCACGTGCATTTCCTCGATGACTTCCGTCACTTACGACATGAAAGAATGGAATGAGTCCTTTATGGAAAGCTTCAACAGATCCCAAACATACAGCAATATGCACACTGGAAAATCGTCTGCATGCCATTTATCGTAAGCTTATTCGGTTTTGCGTTTTTTTATGATGCCTAGATAAAATCATCTGGAACAGGGCTGCGTAAAATCTGTGCATCATTTCCTACTGGTCTATATAGTGTTCCTTTAGTTGGTTTATACCTATTTGAGTATTCAAGAATAGATTCAATATTTATTCTCATGCTGAAAATATGACATTTTACATTTGAGGTCTAATCTGACTAGCATTATGTCTGAATTATGATATCTACTCCTCAGGAGTACTCTTTCAATTTAATTTAGCTTGATAAATTATTATCTCTACTTAAGAAAACATGAGTTAATTGAATCATTTCCATTTAATTATCACAATATGCATTCATTGATAATGCAATATCATTAGATTGTACTTTGTGAGCGTCACTTTGTCTGTATATCAAGTTATAATGCTTAACATTTTGCATACGAGGCTTCCATGCCTGCAAACAAAGGACATACACTTTCCCACATAGAGATATTTATCCTCATTAATTATTTAATTCATGTTACGATATGACAAATTCGTGTGAATAAATTGATTTCCTTATGTATTGATTTTATGTATGATCACCTTACATAATGTTATTGTTAATATGTAATGTGTCCCTCCAAATAGGGCTGATGTTATTTTAATATGTTTTATCTTGCTATATATATAACCAATGACCTCCTAAAATATAATTTTAGTGGCAATTAATATAACGACTGTATATTAATATTTGTAAAATTTATTATTTTTTAAGATTCGTTTGACTTTGTAGTAATTTTTCTATTATTATCAAATTATTTATTTACTAAATTAATTTTATTATTATTTCTAATTATCTATTTATCAATTATGAAATTTGACTTCGATATGAAATTTTATAGGTTGATAACATAGAAACAAGGCTCCAGATTAAGTCACCTAATATTTAAGGTAACTTATTCTTCTTTTAGCTCACGTGAGTGTAAACACCTTTGCACACAATATCTCATCATAGTGGTGATGTTATTTAAATATTGATAATAATAAAATGGGTTATTGTTCTGAGTTGATGTGCCACTTTCCTGTATTTCACACACATTATCAAAGGTTTTGTGATAATAAAAGTATAATATTTCTTTATTAATGCATATAATAATTTATTTTATAGGTAATACAATATGTTATAATACCTCTTTAAATAATCTATTATTGGTATCAATACTCTATAAAATAAATTTAGTATATTAAATGCAAATTATATCTTAAAATATTGTATGTAACACTACCACTTATTATATTTCAAAATATATGTATTAAATTTTATTCACTATTTATTATTGTCTATTATATATTATTAAAATATTATTCTATTATTATTATTATTATTCATCTCATTTGTATTTATTATCTTAAATACAATCCTATTTTATTATACCTGACTATTTTATTAGTTTAGATTATTATATAATGATTATAATTAATTATTATTATTAAATTAAGAATATATCATAATAATAATAAATATCCTTCTGTATAATAATCTCTGTCATCATTCTAATAAAAGATTAATTATTTATTTTATATTATTATTATTATTAATATTAAATTATTATATATTATTATTATTAATTAACACAAATGATTAAAACAAAACCAATAATATAAGTTATAAGTTTAATCTTAATTTCTTATATTAAATTATATATAATTATAAAATTTAAATTAATAATTATATTATAATTATTCAAATTAATATATATATAATATTATTTAACTTATATAATAATTATTATATAATATATTATATAATCGACTTTTTATATTTTTAAAATATTTAAAAAATTCAGTAAAAATATAAAAATATCATTATTATTTTAAGTATTATAAATATTGGTATTAATAGAGATATAATCAAATAATAATAATTAATTTATTAATTAATAATAATAAATATATTAATATTAATATTATTATATATATTATTATTTAATTATTAATTAATAATAATAAGAGTATTATAATAACTACATTTTGTTAATTAATATATCTGTTCCCATATTGCAATTATATAAATTATATCATATATAAAAAAGATCAAATATCAATTTATTAATAATAGATAATTTATTTATTCTGCATATTAATAATTAATTAATTATATAAATATTAATGAGTGAATAATAATGAATTAAATAATTATCTCTAGGTATATAGCAATTATTTTTTGAAATAATATATATTTATTCAAAAAGTGTATTTTTCCATTTTCATGTGACTACCTGTAAAATATAACTAGATAATAATAAAAAACTCTAACACAACTAAATTGTTTATGCTTGGCTAAATTTTTCATCCATATAATACTACATAATAATTATAATAATATAAGTGGTACCTTATCAATGCAAAATTATTAATATACCACTCGAGAATATAACTGGAATTATCAAAGTCTAAAATAACAATTAATTAAATATTAACATAAAAATAATGAAAACCATTTACCTTAAAATATATTAATTCCTTCGTTATTTCTCAGATAAAATAATATTATATCACGTCTTAATTAACAATAATCATTATGATATAGTAACTATTACTATGATATATAACAATTATCGAAATAATCTACGAATACAGGAATAATCAAATAAAGGTAATAGACTATCTAATCTCTGAAATATAATTAATAATTATATAAATAAAATAATAAAATAAATAAATAATTAATAAATAAATAATATATATATTAATAATAATATATAATATATATAATAATATATATAAATAATTAAAATATAAATAATAATATTAATAATATAATAAAATATATAAATAAATAATAGTAATAATATATATATACATAATAATTTAATATAAAATTTAAATAATATATAATAAATAAAGATAATAATAATATTATAAATTATATATAATAATAATAAATAATAAATATATTTAAAATATTAATATAATAATAATAATAATAATAATATAATAATAATAATAATAATAATAATAATAATAATAATAATAATAATAATAATAATAATAATAATAATAATAATAATAATAATAATAATAATAAATAATAATAATAATAATAATAATAATAATAATAATAATAATAATAATAATAATAATTAATAATAATAATAATAAAACAATAATATTAATACTAACAATAGGTTTCTAATGTGTTATCTGTTGCAATTTCATATATTAGTACATAATATTATTCAAATAATATATATATAAATGCTATGAATAATAATATGATTTAAAACGTGAGAGAGTTTATTATATGATATATGTAAATGAGAGTTAATTGTTATAATTAGAAGCAAATACTAACTATTATAATAGGAATATCGGTCGAAATAATAATTATAATATAAATGATTAGAGTAGAAAAGATTGATTATAATTATCCAATAATTAATCCCTAGGAATTTTTATATGTAAAGGTATTGTTTATCATGCTATGACACAAATAGTTACACAATCGTGTCCGAATAGATTTATTAAAGAGTTAGTAGAGTTAAAAAATGATCATAGTTTGCATGTGATTAAATCTATTTAATTTTGTGGAGTCGTAATTGTAGATAAGGAACTTTATTTGGAAAAAATGTATACACTTCTAAGCAATAAGAAATACAGAGAGAAAATCGGAAATCCTTTAGAGGAAATAAATAGAAGTTTTAAGGGAAAACTGCAAATCATAGTTAGAAATAATGCAGTCTTGTTAAATAAGCTCAATTCTCAATTTAATCCATCACTACCCTATATGTTTGGTTTGGTTAATTAAAACACACAAAGTAGGCAACCCAATGCGATCAATTATTAATTCAGTGGGTTCGGTTCAATATAGTTTATCGAAATATTTAATGAAATTGTCCCCTTTGATTGGAACAGTTTCATCCGCCCATTTAAATAATAGTTTGGATTTAAGAGACAGATTATTAAATGTCCGATATTGCAATGAGTTTATGTTGTTTAGTTTTGATGAGAAATCATTACTTACGAAGGTACCAATAAACGATCCCTTGACTTTTCTTGAAAATGAACTTCAGCATTTGCAGTTCGAATTAGAAACTAAAATTTTAATTGAACTTATTAAATTATGTGGTCTTGATGCAAACTTTTTTTTTGATAAGTATTATAGTCAACTATTTGGTATGATAATAGGGAAACCATTTCTCCTGTTTTGACGAATTTGTATAATAATTTGTTGAAGTGGTATTTAACCTGCAATTAACGTTATTCGTTATTGCTAATATCTTGGTCAACTGCAAAACGAATAGGAATAAAACAACATGTTAGGTTGATATACTTTCCATGCATTTTTGTAAAGTTCAGAACATTTTAGATATTTTAACTGCATTATAAAGAAAAACTGTATAAAAAAAATATTGTTTTTAATTTCTTAATATTAATCTATAATATATAATTGTTTTACTTTTATGCAGTAACAAAGAAAACCGGGTATATAAAATATATATATTAGTATTATATATTATATATTATATTATATAATTAGTATAATATATTATATATATATATAATATGATATTATATAGTACTATAGTATATATATATATATATAGTTAAATATATAGTTATAGTAATATATTATATATAGTATTATAAATTATATTACTATATTTATATATAGTATATTATATTATATAAGTATAGTAGTTATATAATATATATATATTGAATATATATTATATATTATATATGAAATGTTATATAAATATATATATTATATATATATAGTATAGTATTATATATATATATGTATATAGTATATATTATATATATATAATAGTATATATGTATATAAGTATATATATATAATATTATGTATATAATAAATTATATATAATAGTATTAGTATAACGTCCTTTTAAGAATCTTTTAATAAATTCTTTTTATTCTGTTAGTAGAGTACTCAATATGAAAAAATTTTAATTGATATAATTCATCAAGTACGAAAGAATGTTAAGATATATTTCGGTTTTAATTAAATTTATCTATCAGATATTACTTACTAATGACAAAAATATAACATGTCTATTCTCTTCAATATATTTATATGATATATATAATAAGAAAATATATATATAATTAATAATATAATAATATGAATAATGAAAATAATAATAAAATAATTAATATATAATAATAATAATAGTTCATGAAAGAAGATTAATGAATATAACATTCTATTATAATTTGTATTGCTAATTGAAAGGAATAAATAATAAATTATAGTACTAATGTAAAATAAGAATAATTAAATATAATAATAATTATTATTATACTTATAATAATAGATAATAATAATAATAATAGAGTAATTACTAATAATAATAATGGTGATGAAATAAAATAATAATAATAACTATATAGGTAATCATAAAAATCCATTAATTCATTATATGAATATATTCATAATACTGTATAATATGATAATAATGAAAGATAATCGATATTAATGATTCTAATTATTAATTATATATTTATATTACATAAAATATAATATTATATGATTTATAATTATATGTATTATATTATTATATTAGATTATAATATATATTATAATTAAAGATTATAGAATCTAATTCATTAATGTACATTATATTATTAGTATATTTTAAATTATTAATTAATATTATTTTTAATTTTTATAATTATAATTAAATATAATTATATTATACACTATATATCATTAATTACAATTAATAAGTAAATATCCACGATAATTTATTTTACCTGGACGTTGAATTCAAGCAAAATAAAAAATAAAATTTACAATAATATTTGCATAAAAAATATTAATTTTATTTTTCGATTCTTCTCTTATCTACTTTTTTTGAATTTGTATTGCTGTTAAAAAAGTTAGGAAAAAAAATTTGGAAAATTTTTTCAAGTTTAGAAATTGTTCGTAAGAAATCGTACTTTGTAAAAAAAGAGTTGTCTAAGCTCTGCTCTTGGTGTAGGTCCTCACACTGAAAGGCGTTACATTCCTTTTCAACTAAGTCTTCTCTCTCCTCGTCTTCTCTCATCTCTCTTCTCTCTCTTCTTCTCTCTCTTCGCCTTCCATCTCTTTCTTTATTCCTTCTACGTCTCTTTCTTTCTCTCTCTCGTTCTCTCTCTCTCTCTCTTTCTCTCTCTCCGTCTCTCTCTCTCTGCTCTCTTATATTATATATAGATATATAGTAATATATATTATATTATATTTATTATATATGTATATATATATTATTATAAAGTGTATATATATTTATATATAATAATTTGTATTATATATTATAAGTTTATATAATATAATATATATTATATAAGTATAATTATATATAATTATAGTAATTAGTATATATATAGTATTAGTATATATATTATATTTTATATATATAGTAGTATATATAGTATTATTATTATATTATAATATTTTATATATTATTATATTATAAGATATATAATAAATAATATATTAACTAATATTATATAGTATATATAGTATATACAGGAGGAGGGAGGAGAGAGAAGAGAGAGAGAGGCAGAGGAGGAGGAGAGGATGAGGAGAGGGAGAAGGAAGAGGATGAGGAGAGAGAGAGTTAAGAGAAAGCGCCTACTCCGACGATTAATTACTTCATTGGCTATTTGTGTGTAAGCTCTATACAATTCATGCTAAATGGTCGCCATTCTTTGCTGCGTTCATATACCATCCTTGCTGACAACATTCGTTTTCAACAACACCTTATTATATGTCATTTTAATGTGCTAGTATAGTGGTATTCCACAGCACACGGTTACATCCGGTCTTTCAACAACATCTACAATTTCTATAGTCTGTATATCCATATGTTTGGGGATAAGGAATTGTCACATCCTATGTCGTGCGTGTCTAGAAGGCGACTAAGTGAGGCGGTAGTTGTTTTTGGTCTGTCACATATTATTAGCTTTCGCCAGGATATGCTCAGTGTCTCGGAGAAGTCCGTTGATCGCAATAACGGTTCCTCTATGCTTTCGAGCGAAATGTAGCATCGTAATATGTAATTGATTGTCAGAGAAGCAAATTTGAGAGGAAGTAGATAGTGTGAGGGGTTATTTAGAAAGGCAAATTTTGATGCTGTGATAGAAACACATGATTGAAAGGAAACGTGAAAAATGAGACTGAGTTGTGTGTGAAGTGTAAGTGCTTGTGTGGAAATGGAATGAGGGGGGGGTGGGAAGGAGAAGAAGTTGCAATTTCTTGAGGTGATTTGTACAGAGATATGCAGATTTGTGTGTGAGTATGAGATTTCTAATGGTTTAGATTAAGTTGACAAGGTAAGTGAAGTGATCTTTTTTTTCGTTTTGTGTTCATCTGAGGTATGTGAAGAGAGTGCGATTTCTGGATTAATTGAATGCTTTGTGATGGCTGAGTAGGAGTTCATACTAGTGTGTTGGTGACGTAATATTGTTGATAGGTGATTCAGAAAGGGATGTTGTATGGTAAAGATATGATTCGAAGTGAAAGTTAGATTGATTTGTGTTGTGAAGAGAGATTGTTTGAAAATATTCCGTGGATGTAAGTTTAGAGGGTGAGGAATAGATTTACGTAATTTATAAAGTTAAATGTAAATTACGAAAGAGAGCACGAAGGGAAAGAAGAATATTGTGATAGTGGAGGAAAGTATAGAATTAAGAGTGAGAATTAAGTGAACAAGTAATAAGTGATTTGTATTTAAAGCGCTTGGCAATAAATCCGTTGACTATTGAAAAGTGAAACGTAACAAATCTGAAGCAAAATGTAAGGAAGCGGTTGTGTTAGTAATGAAAAAAGCAGGAGAGCTTCTGAGGAGCGGCATGTAAGAATGAACAGTGAGTGTGGACAGGAATAGGTTATCTATGGTTGCCTTAAAAAGAATAGCGGTAAAGCACATAGGCAAGTGATTGAGTTTAAAAGTAAAATATTTGTTGATTTAGACTTAAGGAGTTAACAGAATGGTTAAAAGATTCATACGTAGTGTAGGAAAAATAGGTAAATGAACATTTGATAGTGAGGTTATAAATGGTGACTTCAGAAAGGAGTTGCTTTCGGAAGTGTACAGCGGTAATGTTTAGAATAAGAATATAGGAATATCTGCTTATAATAATGAAATTGGGATGGTTTCGTTAACGAAGAAATGGATGCGAGGGACGTGTGAATTGAACTCTAAAATCTGCATCTACTTTGGCAGTAATGAAAGAAGAGGAAGATGTTAGTAGGTTAGTACAATTAGAATTATGTAATTTGGAGATGTAGGTGGCTTAGTAAGTGGAACTAAGTCTTGTAGTTTTTATAGTTGAAATGGTGATATCTTCTAGTCAAGATGGAATCATTGTGAAATGATGCAATTTTAAGGAGGCGAGATGGGAATTGAATTGCATTTGGAAGTTATGGGTAAATAAGCGTTATGAAGTTATATTGGTTGGTGAGCAACTGGAAATGAGCAAGTAACAGTACCTATATTTAAGGGTAAGGGGGATAAGGGTAACGTAGACTTATAGGGAGATGGTTTATTGAGTCTGAGGGAGATATATGTCGGTTCATTTTGATCGAAGAGTAGTGCGAATGACTGAAGGACGATTGGGTGAAGTAACAAGGTGTGTTATAAGTGCTAGAGATGTGGATTTAATCTTTAACATTGTAATACATGATTGAGAAATATGAGAGAGAAGAAGAATTAAATTGTATTTGAGGTTTCTGAATTTTGTCATTTGGTTTCATTGATTTGTGAAGTTAGCAGTAAATTCTATCCCAATAGAGTCACTCACTGTAATCACTTGAAACTTCATCAGAAGCACAGAGAAGATCAAACATACACATACAATCTATGATATTTGTGAAAATATATCACATCTCCAATCACGTCTAACACTGCATCATAAACAAATAACTTCATAATAACCAATAGTAGGTTTTCTTTGCGATTACCAAGAACACCTTGTACTTTCAAACATGTCAAAGAGAATTACCAACTGATAATTCTTGGCTGCAAATTCGATCTTAGTGCACACATTCTCCTTAAAATAGCAGATGGAATAAAATAAACACCTCTCACTGCCAGATGTTTTCTCTCTGACGCCCAGTCAAAACAAGACACATACTGGCTGAAGGTAGATGAGAAGATCAAATACGAAGTAATTTCAAGGGACATCTGTTTGCTTGCGTTGTGGTAAATTTTATGAGTACAATTCTCTTTTGATTGATGTCCGTGAGTCAGAAAGGTTCTAGTAATATAGTTATATATTTATAATTTATATATATATATATTATATATATACTATATATAATATATAAGTATATATATATATATATGTATTATTATTATATTAGGTATATATAGATATATATTATATATATATTAATATTAAATCATATATCTATATATGTGTATATATATATATATATATTATATATATGTATATATATATATATGATGATTATTATTATAGTTAAGTGATATATTTAATATTTATAATATGTATAGTTTAGTTATTTAGAAAAATGGCGCATTTAGTTTTGCCCTAAACTCCTTTGTTGTACAGGAAAAGATTTTGCGTTATTTTAAATTCTTTATTGCCAGTGATATTAGTGTACTATAATTGGATTCAAAGAATATCTAAGTATAAGAGATTAAAGTGCTGGAAGAAAAATTTACTTATAGTTCTATAGAGTATATATTTATGTAAGTATATATAGTATATATATTATATATATATAGTTATATATATTAATAGTTATATAAGTATATATATTATATATAGTATTATATTATATTTGTATATATGTATAGGTAGTAGGTATTAGTTGATTGAGATGACTGATTATGGTCGATTATATATGGTTAAAGTGTGTTATGCGCTGACGATGACCATGTACGTGACGATGATTGATTGAACAAGTAAATTTTAAAAATTCTTTTCTCTCTCTCTCTCTCTCGCTTTCTTCTCTCTCCTTTTCTCTATTCTCGTCTGCTCTCTCATTTCTCGTCCTCTCTCAGCCTATATATTACAACTTATATTTACGTAATATTAGTTATAATATATTATATTATGATACTGTGTTAAATAATATATATATAGTAGTATATAATGTATATATATAGATTGTAATTATTATATATAATAATATTTTATATATATATATATATATATATAGTATATATAAATATATATTTATTATATATATTTATATTATATATATATTGTAATGTTCTCTTCTCTCTCTCCTCTTCTTCTCTCTGCTTTCTCTCTTCTCTAATTAATTGATTATTAGTATAATATATTATAATATATAGTATATATATATATAGTATATATATATATATTATATTATATATATTATATATATATATATTTATAGTATTATATATTATTTTAATATATATATAATATATTATTTATTATAGATATTATTATATTAGTATAATATTTTCAATTTGTTAAATCTGTAATTATAGTATATATTATTATACTTATATATAGTATATTATATTATATATATAATGTATATATTATTATAGTAGTATATTAGTATATTAATATATATTATATATAATAGTATATAATAATTAATAGTATATAATTAAAATAATACAGTAATTATTCTTCTTCTCTTTCCTTCATCTCTCTTTCTATATTATAGTATTAGTATTATATAATTTATAGTATATGATTATATATAAAATCTATATAGTATATAGTAGTATATTAGTTCAATGGGCGTCAGTCAAGAATTTTTGAGTAGGCAATCAATATATATAGTTATATATTATATATATATATATAGTATAGTATGATATATATATATATATATGTATATTTATAGTATATATATATATATATATATGAAGTAGATATATATAGTATATATATAGAGAGTTATACTATATAATTATATATATATTATTATTATATAAATTATATATATATTATATTATATTTATATATTTTATTTATATAATTAATAATAATAAAATGTAAATAATATTTAAAATCTAAAATTTTAATATAATAATTTTTTATTTAAAATTAATTATTAAAATTAAAAATAATATAAAAAGTGGCACGTTAATAGAAATATGTAATACACTAAAAAACAAGACCAAAAATCCATAAAAGGGAAAATTTTAATTAATGAACTTAAATCGATACAATCAAGAGAGCGCTACAAAATCACATAGTAATTTTTTAATAACATTATGATAAAGCTTATTATTCACTCGCACTCAACGAAACTCTCCATGAATACATGAAAATAAAAACTACGTGATCTGCCGAGCAATTAATGGCTAGGCTGAAGAGTCGACTTCAAGCGAGTATGGCGCTTTGTCGAAGAATAGTCAAGTTGATTCTATTAGTGAAGATAAATGAATTAAATAGGTCGTATAGAGGATATAGTTAGCAGTAAATTAATAAATGTTAATTATTATTTATATATTTAATTTGAATTAATTATTATTAGTTATTTTTTTCTATGTAGTTTAAATTGGATTCTTTTAAAAAAAAAGCTGCTAATTGAGTCGGTCGCAAATAATGAAGTTGCCTACTATTTAGGAAATAGACTCTTTTGACAGAAAAATAACAGTTGGTCACGATCGTAATATTTAAAAAAGGGAATGAGTAAAAATTAAGCAGCGCTTATCAAGGAGCATGTGCGACGAAATATAATATATTATATAATATATATATTATATAAGTATTAGTATATATTATAATATGAAAATGTATAAGTATATTATAATATAGTATATATAATATAATATAATATATTTTCTATAGTATTATATATGTGATAGTGAATATTCATATATATATATTATATAGTATGTATATATATTATAGTATAATATTATTATATATTACGTATATTATTATATATATATATATATAATATACTAATACTACAACTACTACTATATAAGTTATAGTTTATTATTATATGTATTATATATATATATATATATGTATATAGGTATATATGTATATTATGTATATAGGTATATTTAGAATCATATATATATGATATTATATATTATATATAATATAGTAATATATTAAGGTGCTTGACATTTTTTTAATATTTTTTGGATTCACTAAGACAAGTAGGCGTTGCCTACTCTGCTACACCAAAATGCGCCTGTTATAATTATATTAAGTATATTATATTATAATATGAATTTATATATATATATATATATATATTAAATAAATAATATAAGCTATAATATTATTATTGTATGCCGGTATATGATATATATACTATATATATATTATATACTATATATATGATATTATAATATAATATATTATATTATATATAATATATTATGTATATAATATATATATATAAGCGTGGTCATAAGGGTTTAGGGTAATTAAAGATAAATTTATTTAAGTGTCAAATATTTTGTAAATCTTGGTCTCATAGAAAAATAATAATAATAAATATTAATATATATAATAATAATGAATAAAATAATAATAATAATATGAATTATATAATAATATTATTAATAATCATAGATAAGTAAATAATAATATAATATAATATATAATAAAAAGATTAATATTAATTGAATGAAAAATAATAATGAATATAATAATAATTATATATATCAAATAATAATGAAAGATAATATAATATAATAAAATTAATATAATAATAGATAATAATAAACATAAAGAACGAAACGATAACTCGTAGTATATTATAAGGCTGTTCAACTTTCAGTATAAAAAAAAGTATAGAACAAATTAGAATAATTTAAATGAGAAAATTAAAGGAAGTACGCGAATAAAGCTTTCAAAATAGTACTATAAGCCATTGAAAACTGAGCTCGTGCTCTCTACTCGTGAAGCGCTTTTGAATGGTGAGGGTAGTAACGTTACCAATTTCAATGTTCTGAAAGCGGATGTAACGCCGCTTATATGAGATACACAAGAATAACTCTCAACATGAGAATGTCGCTACATAATAGGGCCTGACGCAAAATATTTCAACATTTTAATGAAGAACATCACAAAAATGCCGATAACAGCATAAAATAAAAAAAGCTATAAAAGAAAAAATGATTTGTAAGAACAAAAACTTTTATATTGAAATAAATCATAAAACAGTGATTAACATAAATATTAACGAAATGTCAATTTTAAACATCTTTAAATGACAAAAGTCAATGTAAGTGTTAACTTCTCTAGCTTTTATAATTTATTAAGTTTATTTATTTATTTTGTATAAGTTTTTATTATATATTATCAAATTGTTAAAATATTAAAATAAAATTTATTCTGAATAATGTCCGAAGTTACGGCGCGATTTTTCTATAGAATCAATTTGTTTTCATTTATTCAATGATGAGTACAAAGAAATCTTCTGTTTGAAAGAATACCTAGTCAGGAGGCTGAAAAAAGCATCAAAAATCTTACTTTAAAATGATGAATAATAATATATACAAAACATAAGATAAAACCAAACAGCAAACAACAAAAACAACAAAAAACACAACACAACAAAACACACAACAACAAAATAATAATAATAAAAAAAATAATAAAATAATAATGATAATATATAATAATAATAAAATATACTAATAAATAATAATAATAATAATAATATAATAATGAATAATAATAAATAATGATAATATAATTATTAATAATAATAATAATGAATTGAATAATAATAATATTAATAAAGAAATAAAATAATAAAATGAAGAAATAAATAGATCATAAATAATAAACAAATAATTAATAAATAAAAAAAAAAAATAATGATAATCCCCTTAATCTACAATAATAACATAACATTAATAATTCATAACAATATAATTCATATAAATAATAACCAATAATAATCATACAATAATAATCTAAACAATTAATATCATAAAAGATAATAATATAACACGCTTTGTGGCGTAGAAGGTTTTACTCGCGACTTCTCATGCGAGAGGATCTGGTTATGTCCTCCGGTAGCAATTGGATTTTCATCTTCCTGGCAGAATTAAAAACTCTACTGGAACAATTGGTGCGGCTGGTGGATAGCTGCTAAAGTTCGATCCTGTTAGTCCCTGTGTTCGTTTGAAAGGGATGATAAAGCACGGGTTAGAGAATTTTTATTGATAATAATAAATACATAATATATAATAATAATAATATAATAATAATAAATAATAATATAATTATATAAATATGATGATAATAATATAATAATTGAATAATAATTAATAATAATATGCTATCGGAATAAAATTAGTTAATTTCGGAAAATTGACGTTAAGTTGTACTTTGTAAAATTTCTGCTTTTTGGGGACATGTTGTGTCGTAAGGGATTCTTTATCAAGTGGCGTTCCTCATATGGGAGTAGAAATTATTTTACTCAGGTGGTTTGGACTGTGTAAATGTAACGTTCCCAGTTTGCAAGATGATAACATAAGTTGGTGCCTTCAGTTTAAAGTGAAATAGAGGTAGGTGATGTAGTTGAAGATTGAAATATGAAAGGAGGATGGCGTAATGGTTGATTGATGAGCAGGTTATTTCTTATTTCAATTCTAAATCCTTCTCTCGTTGCTCATAGGTCGAGGTTGGTCTTGTATCGTGGTCTCTTGTGTCTCTGGCGCATTTGTTCAGGGGTGAGAGTATCAGTGGTATTCGGGGATTGGAGAATAATGTGCTCGTTTTTCTATACGTCTCTGCTAATTTCATTCAGGCTTGAGAAATGTGCGTGGTCTAGGATTGGCTGCTTCGTAGTAAGCATAGCGTTGTGTGTGCTTTCATTTCGAATACTAAAAGTGGTTAACTCTCCTTGGGTCTGCCTTCTACTGGACAAATCTTTTTCGGCCTCTTTGCTTAAACACATTCCTCTAGAACTTCTGCAAATCTGCCTTTCTCTATTCAATCTGAGGATTTCGTTGTAATTTTCTCAACTTAAATAGCATTCTCTCTCGCTTCTTATTCTCTACTCACATTGGAACAATACTGTGCATTTGCCTCTTCTTTGACCCTTCCTCTCAGGAGTTCCTAGTCCTTTGCTTGTGATTACATTTGAGGTGCATTGGGCCCTGAATGCTATGAACGTAGCTTAAGGCGTGTGGTCGGATGGCTTCTCTCGAGTTTTGGGAATGTGCTCGTATATCCCGCCCTGCTCGTTCATCAACTATACCTCTATGTTTCAATCTTATCAATTTTCCTTCGAGTGGTTGGAAGCTTGAAAATGTCTAACTATTCCCGAAAAGGAAGCCACCTCTGATAATTAAGCGATCGCATGTATAGCCTCATTGTATGCTATTAAGATATTTGAAAAATCTCCAATTCAGTTCTTAGATCAGCTGGAGTTCATTCACTCTTCCGATCGCAGTAAGGCTTCAGACGCTGAGTTTACTGGCGATATACTTCCTCTACCTCAATTTTAATGGTTTGAACGCCACCCCAGTTTGAGCTACTTGCTGGTGGGTCTAACATCTTTTAAGATGAAATGAATGAGTATGGCACGTCGTCACGTCTCCAAGCTCCTCCTTTGGGTTTCCTCCTCTCTTTTGCTTACTTATGTCTTTCTTACAAATCGCTCAATGTCGTCGTTTGTTGTGTGGTGCGACTCTTTCTTTTCCTGTAATAATCGGGTGGTCTTGAGGTCTGTCTTATTCCTTAATCTGTTTTTTAAAATTTTGGCCCCCTTAAAATTTTTTCCCCAATTTTAATATTAATTTCTTTTCCTTTCTCCTGCTGGGGCCAAAAAAAAAAAAAAAAAAAACAAAAAAAAAAATCTTTTAAAACTTTTACGAGTTGGACTTTTTCCTCAAAATATTCCCCGATGAATCGATCCTTCACTCTTCATGCTCATATAATTCGCTCCCTTTTACTCTAGAATTGTCGGTTCATCTTAATCTTCCGATTCTATTCTGCTGGATTGCTTGGATATGAATTCCCGGATGGTCGTTCAACCTTGTGAATTAATTCTTTAAAACATAATTTCTACAATTCTCGCGTCTCCAAAAACGTTTAACTTTCTATTTCTTTAGGCGGCAATATAAATACTTGGCTAATCATAACAAAACTAATATCATTGGAAACTCACATCACAGTTGCAGGGTGGGCCTTAAAGAAATGGAGAGTTCTGTTGTAATGTGAGACGTTTTGTTTCCTCTTTCTCTTGGCTGAGCTATCAAGGGCTCTATCGCGCCATGTATTGGAGTACGCTCTGATATCTGGGGGGGGTATCTGGTTTACCTCGGCCTTGACAGGTCGATAAACCAAACTGGCTTATAAACGTCCTTTAACTTGACTTCTATCTTTGCGGCGATGTTGGTACTTTATTCTATCATAGGGTACTCGCAGTGTGCAGGTGCTGGAGGGAATTATTCACTTCGCGTACCAATGTCACTTTTACGAACGCCCCGGTAGCACAAGGGTGCTGTATATTCTGACAAAAATTTTTGGTTGATATTCGGGTAATGCCAGGCTAGTTCACTGGGTTCTTTCTGCTGTCCACCCCATTGTCTGTGAATTCTCTTCCATCTTCTTATTTTCCTTCTGAATTATCTCTCACTAAATGCCTGCGTTTGCTCATAGCGTAATTTTGCATAGAGGGCTGACTTTTGTGTCGACTGCATTCGCCTCCCTTGAATAGGGCTTCTGCCCGTGAGGTGGTGGTGACAACTGAAAAAAAAGTAATCCTTTGGGTGCAGTATTGTGGCACATGAAACTGAATTCCTCACTTTCTTCCAAACATCGTCAGATTATCCAGATAAATCAGCACTCTTCTTTCATTTCATTACCCTCGACTGACATATGTCTAAGCAACTACATAAATTTGGCCTTTTCAAACTTAATTTTAACTAAGAATTCTAGTACTGTTGCACACAGCAAAATCTAACATAGTCTCTATACACAAGGTACTTCATCAAATTGCAGATCTTCTATCCCCTCTCATTCCTTTCACACACACATTTCTATTGCCACTGTTCTTCATCTTTTGTTTTCAGTCACAGCGAGCAAATCAAATTGCCCTTCTAAATATATCCATTCACCGTTCTTTCTTCTCTCAAGCATTTATTCTCGACATTTTCCATACCCAAAGAATTCTAAATTTTCGCAAGAAAGATAGAAGGCCGCTTACGGGATCACGACATCTCCGAGGCATGCATTTAGCATACCTGCAATGATAAGTGTGGTAGTGCTAGCAACCTAACTCCACATGTCCTTAGTCCCTTCTACGCGGCAGGACATACGAGTGGACAATGTTTTTCTCCCCACATAGTGATTAGGGATAGGATGTTGAAGATGTGTTAGCTAGAAAGGGTGTGATAACTTAAGTGTATATGATATGGGATAAAAGGTGTGTCTCTAGAGATTTGTCTGGAGAATAGTGTGGATATGAACCAGAACAGAAAGGGCGAACCATTAAGTCACTGGAGATGTCGTACATACAAAAAATAATGGTATAGTATATATATAATTATATATAATATATAATATTATAATAGTATATATAATAATATATATATTATATATATTAACATAATAATAATAAGAAGTCTTCTATTATATTATTAAATATATAATATAATATATATATATATATTAAATATATTAATAAATATATTACATTAATATATATTATTATTATTATTATTATGTGTTTCTCTAATATTATTATTTTATTATTATTATTTTATTATTAATATTTATTATTGATATTATTAATTTTATATTATAGTTTAATTTTCAAGTATTCTTCTGATTCTATTACTCTAGTATTATTGCTTTTTAAATTGTTGTTTAAAATAATCCAAAAGTCTATATTTGTTCAATTAATCGGCAAAAATTGACCATGGACCATGATACGACGATTGAAGAAAAAGATATGTCGCGATTTTGCGATGATGATTGGACCATAGAAAGATTAATCAACCGATCACTAATATATAGTATATGATATATATATATATATATATATATATAAATAATATATATATATATAGTATATATATTATATATAATTATATATATATATATTAAAAATATATAAGTATATATTATATATAGTAATATAGTATATAATATAGTATAGTATAATTATATAATATATAATATAACCACCTAATTTACAGCTCTCAAAATAGATATATATAACTTAATATATTATATATATAATGGTAATTGTATAGATTAGCTCAAGTATTGGAAAACTGCGATATTTTTTTCGATTAATTAACTTTTTTTATACTTTTCTCCACAATGCCAGAAGACAAATAAATTGTTGCATTATTATAACTATATCTATATAGTATATATATATATATATATACATAATACAAAAAAAATATTCAAGCTAATAAAGTAAATAGGTTTTATATATATATGGATATATTGAACAATTATTAATTAATTATTATCTTTGTTATTTCCTTTACTGAAGAAAAAGATTAATGTAAAAAGATTTATAATAATAATAAAAAAAGTTCTGCTTACTGTCCTTAACCATTGATAAAATCATATTTTTATTATTTTACATATTAAGTCTACTTTATCTTCCATTCGATAGAAAACTTGCCACGTCTATCGCCTCAAAAATAAAATTATTTACCAGATTAATCAATCAAAAAGTATAGTATTCAATTTGAAATCTTTAATATTTTTTACTGTGCCACATCAGTTCCATTAATCTCTATACTTGATTGTACTTAATAAATATAGATACAAACTAACATATTTCAAGAGAGAGCATACGAAAGATAGTAAGTGATTCCATGAATACCTTCGTGTGGAGCATTAAATAGCAAACTATAGAGACATAAATAACAATTCAAATTACTCTATTCCTCTTGTGAAGTTCAAAAGCTGAAATTGCTGATTTCTTTCATATAAAATTAAAAAAATAAATGAAATCAAAAAAATAAAAGTTTACAAATAAATTAATTTGAAACTGATATACAATTTATAATACTTACGCTGTGTGTTTATAGGTAACTTAGAAAAAAGTTTGTTATTCCTCTATTCAGACACTTGACATGTCTACATTATAAACACAAATTAAATATATATGTTAAATCTATGGTCAAATATATATATTTATATGTTAAATATATATATATATATATTATATATATTAATATAATAGTATAATATATGTATATTATATTATATATTCGGACGCTCAATAATACATTGCGTCCTCATAAAAATTTAGTATGGAAAGGTTGGTAAAATTTTTATTCAAATTAAAATTAAAAATTCGAATTGCTATAAAAAGAAACATACTTTTTTATTTTTTTTGTGCTTTCAAATTGAATTCTTTTCCAATTCATTTATTTAGAAGAGAGAGAGAGTATATAATATATATAATTATATATATAAATATATTAATAATATATTATTATATATATATATAATTATATATATATATATATTATATATATATATATATATAATATATATATACTATATAGATATAGTATTTTTTTTAAATTCACATATGTAGCTAGAGAACGGCAGTCCTACCAAGTAAATACAAATTTATATATTTGAATCAGCCCAAATTCTAAGGATAGGATTTAACTTTTTTTTTTTTTTTTTTTTTTTTTTTTTTTTTGAAGTAAGTTTTTTTCACTAAAAGGAAACGCTAGGTAAAGACGCAAGATGCAGGAGTCTGTCTCCTTGCTCCCGTGGATTAGGGGGGAAGTAATCCTCTCCGCTCCGGGATGGTCTCCGACCGCTCTTTGGTCTTTGGGTGTCCGGGTTCCTCGACAATCCCCCCGGGGATAAACGTCCTCCTCTCTGTCCGCGTACGCTCGACCCTAATAAATACTTAAAATTTTTCCAAAAACAAAACAAAATTTATTTCACCAAATTTAGGGGCTCGAGCGGACGGGGAACATAGGGGGGACGTTTCATACCCGGAGGGGATGGTCGGAGGACACGCCCGGACACCCAAAGACCAAAGAGCGGGTTCCGAGACACCCCTGAGGGGATTAGTCCCCCGTGCGTCCACCGGGAGGCTCGAGAGACCCGACTCCTGCAATCTTTGCGTTTATACCTCTATGGTATTCCTTTAGTTTAATAAAAAAAAATGCCCCACAACAACAAAAAAATAAAAAAAAAAAAAAAAAAAAAAAAAAAATAAAAAAATTGTTACAATCCATCCTTAGAATTTTCGGCTGTATTCAAATATACTATTTGATTTTATAACTGTAGACCTTGCCGTTCTTACTACATACTGTTGAGCTATTAAAAAATCTGACCATCTATATTATGATATATATTATAATATATATTATATAATAATATAGTATATATATATGATTATATATTATAATATATATATTATATAATATTAAATATATATAATATATATATATATAATTATATTATAAACTTAAAAGTGCATGTTTCGTCGTAGGATTACGCCAAATATATATATGAACTTTGTGGCGGGCGCCTCGAGACTTCAGATATTATAGACTGTGTCACTAAGACTACAAAATGTTTTTAACAATCTTGTTATTATTTGCGCTGTCCCAACATAGCAATTTAATTATTACACCTTCTGCAATTTCGGAAGCCTTTGATTTTTAATTATTTAACTTTTTTTTTATATAAGGGTAATAAAGGTTGTTTCCGTTATTTACTAAAAGTGACAGCGTCTCTTTTCCTATACTCTTGTGTACCAACTTACGTAGTGGTATTTTCCTTAATTTTTACTTTTTTTTCCTATTTCTTTTATTGCATGTAGGATTAAACCTGCAGCAGGAGTGGGTTGCAGGCTTCAGAGAATGAACCAAAAATTCTAGTGTTAAAAGCAATGCCTAACAAATTTTCGATATTATTTATTATTCATATATATAATAAACACTAGGTCTATATAAAAACAATTACAAGGGGATTTTTAAAATTGAATGATGATATAGCAGACAAAGAGGCCCTATATTGCTATTAATTTTTGCTTTTATTTCATAATATATTAGCAAGCGTATCCCACTATCATTTTTACATTTTGGGTGTATTATACATCCAGGTGTCCTTGAAGATATGTAACAGAAATGGGTTATTCTGCAATTGTTGTAATATGGTATACTGGCGGATGTCTCATTTTGACCTGCTAATATCCTCTTCAATCTATATAGGTATACTATTATTACAACTTCTCCCTTTACCTAACTTATTAGAATTTCTACTATATACCACCCCACACATCCCTAAATATATACTATTACTAAACATAATACCTACTATGATATTTAGTAACCATATATCATATCAATAACTATACTAAACTAATAAATAATAGTATATTATTATATGATACTATAAATAAATTTCCATTAAATTATAATTAACTAACTAATATTATCTTACCTATATATATTTATAATATATATATTATATATATATATTTTATTACTATACACTAGTTATATTATTCTTACTTACCTATTATCACCTACGTACCTATAAGTATTAAATATAATATTACTAGTCCCTACTACCTCTATAATTATAATCTATTTCATAACTCATACTATAATCATATTATGCCTATTATTATCTACTGTATACTTATTATATGATATATATTAATATAACTATATTATTATTAATATTTAATACTTTACACTTATACATTATACCTATCTATCTTATTTCTTGTTATCTTATATTTTTTCTTATTATTTATCCGTATACTTATTTTATTATTTTTCTTTATACTACCCTATGGTAATCTTGGTAACAGTCAGCAGGACTCTCAATATTAGTCTTCTCGTCCTTTGTACAATATTCTTCTATGTCTCTATTATATCTTATATATGTTTTCTAAATCACTAATAATAAAATTATATCAATAATATAATATATTTATATAAGATATTATAATAATATATATATTATTAATTACTCAATAATAATTATATAATATATTATATAATATAACATATATAATATAGTTTGACCTATATATATTTTTATTATATATAATATTATTTAGTATTATACTTATATTAATCCGACTCATACTAATATTATATCTCCTGATTCTATTATATATTTATTACTATATTTATTATATATATAATATCATATTTTAACATTTGTAATCAATATATTGATTTTGGGACAGAATTTTTTTCAGAAAATACTGATAGAGTCCTGTGCTTATATACCCATTTACTATTACGTATATTTTCTACTATACCACTTATTTATTATATATATATATTATTAATAATATTATTTATATATCCTTTACCTACCTCACTATATATCTTATATTTTATTATCTACTCCTATATCTATACTTCTATACCCATAATATCATATATTATACTCATATACTTTATTCTACATATTCCTATTACTACTAAATACCCTTATTACTATATACTCTATTGCTCAATACTATAATATACCCTCACTACGTACTATTATACTATCATAATATTAGTGATGCATTGCGAACAGATTTCATTTCTTATTTTGCATCGTTGGATATTGCGGATTGTCTTCGATTCAATCTATATATATCTCTGCGGCATGCCATTGATGCAGACGATTTTTTGCTAGTACATAATATATATACTATACTAGATATTACATACACCAATCTCAATATAAATTATATATATATATTACATTACTCTTATCTTTATATCTATATATATTATTAATATGTATAAGTAAAATACTACATAATATTTTATAGCTATTTATATTATATATAATATCCCTTAATATATTACTATTAATTATATATATATATAGTCAGGAGTGCAGCGAATATTCGCTATTATCAGAGCTTCTTGCGAACTATTTACCGGGCTGATATATTGAGCTTTTATAACATAAATTTACGTCAACATAAAGAGAATAGTTATTTCACTTTAAAGTTGAAATTTTAGAAACTTTATCTTTCAGCAAAAAAATAAAATTTAATATTTGACCAAATTTTGTAGCCAAAATTAATGGCGAACACTCTTTCTTATATAGAATTCAATTTAGTGATTAAACCTGGATTAATTGGACCAAACTGTGTAGCATGGTTATTATAGGGAGAGTAGGCTTTGCTAATAATTTCATGTTTTATTCACATGATGTTGCAACTATGCATTCATGATTCAATATTTTATTATGTCAGAATCTGTTAAAGATATTGAAAAAGTATTAATTTCTTTGCAGAAGCATATCCTCTTCATTTTCACCATTCAGCACGGCAGCTGCAAAGCTTACAAAACTTTACAGATGCAGTTGAATGTCAATCACATTAAAAAGCATAAAATTAATTCAAGACGTTTCTAAACGCTGGAACAGAATCTTATGATATGCTTAATAGATTGTTTGAACAAAAATTCCCCTTTTCCATATACGCTGTCTGATGTAATTCAGAAAATGTTGTACTGATTTATCATTAAATATTCGTGGCTAAAAATATATTCCATTTACTTGAGCCATTTTGATCATCACAAAAATACAAGACATTTAATCCGTGAGTAACATTCGGCCTCCAAATGTATCTCTTTCCATTTTATGCAATTAAATCTATTTTTTTAAATAATAGGCAATTAAACAAAAGCTTCGTGGAATAAATCTACACTTGTTGAAGAGCCTTAAGAAATCGTAGAATAAAGACTTTCTAAGTTTCTATGTGATAAATCATTGTGTGTAGCTACTTTCTTAGATTTGCGATTCAAGCTAATTTTTCAACATGATCAGATGAATCAGAAAAATAAATGACCTCCTTGAGGCATGGAAAGAAAATGCATGAAAATAGCTCCAATGAATCTTCTGCTGACGATGATTTCAAGTAGTGGGGAAAGTAAAGAGCTGAAGGTTCCATTTTTCACTTCTTTTAAATGATTCCTCTGGTGTTAAGGGACAGAGAATCATTTTGTATATTCCCTATATTTCTTACCGGAGTAGACATAAAAAAGAATAGTCCCATTTCTTCTGACGAATGATGACATTGTTTGTACATAAAATTATTAAAGGCTACAACTAACGGATTTACAGTCCAATGAAATACACAACATATCCTTACTATTAGATTGACCTACTTTGACAGTGAAGTACTATCGATAGTTCCTTCAATTTCGGTGGCATCAAGAAACATTGGGAGAATAGTCTTCTATAGCAACTTTCTGTAAAAACTGGCATAAAAATCTTTTCCAGCCCACCCAGTTCAGTCAGTCGAGAAGTGAAAGATATTTAGCAACAGGTAGGAATAATATTATAATATGAAGCACACAGTAAATCAAGGTTATCGCACTGAATAAAAATGGAGAATCCCTGATAATGATACTGATTCATTGTTAACGGTCTTAGAGCTATTCAAATGAAGTTATTACCGTTTAATTATCTTTGAAACTACTGAACTTTTCATTTTCATTAATAATTATTTTTATATGTGAATGGTTTGCTATAGCGCCTATGTATATAGTTTTATTACTTTTTGTTTTATTGATACTTTGGTATTACAACTTGGTAATAACAAAAAAATTCATATAGATCGAGCGTTTTTGACAATTGTAATATATTGCATCATCGTGCTGAATTACCAAAATTGTTACTCGCTTTTTGCATATCAAATCTGCATTTGTGTAGATTATTTGGTGTGTAACTACTAGATTTTGTAAAATTTTTATTGGGATTTTACTTTTTCATATGAGGAGTCAATCACTATATCTAATCTGGTTTATGAATAACTTATAGTTACCTATCTAAATATTACATTATTATCCATTCTATCATTATACTAAATTATAACATATCACATCTATAATATAACCTAAACTATATTAACTTAACTACTATATACTATAATCATTATTATATATATCTACTCATATACCACTCCCCCCCCTCACATCCCTCAAACCCCCACATTCCCTCTCCCACTATACCCTAACGATCTCTATCATCTATATCCACCATCTAATTTATCATATATCTTATATATATATTATAATTTAATATACGACACCTATATATTATCAATTTACATTTACACTACCTAACATCAATATTATATATATTAAATCAGGGATGTAACAGATCCCAAAACAGAAAAACGAGGCGATACCGATTACTGAATACACGATACATCTCTATCTTTTAAGGTGCGATAGCCTAGATAACCCTGATACCAGATACGACTACCATACTTCTCTAATGTAAATCTATAATAATATACATAACTACCAAGAAATAATGATATGATACACTTTTATGTACTGCTAGGTCCACTTCAGGATTGCATTTCCTGTAAAACCAATACTTAGTCATTTATTTTCATACTTTGTTTGTGCCCAAGTCATTTTATTATTTATTAAAATTAAAAATATGTATATTCTATAAGGAATAATAAATGCAAAATATAATGATTACATAAATTTTTTTATGTTTGTGTTTATTAAAAAAATATTCTTTCCATTTTTCGTGTAAGTATTAAACAAAGTTTAGCTACTGTTTTATGATTTAACATTATTACATATTACAGAGAAGTTCCTTTATGTGGTGTTATAGTCTAAATTAACCGAAGAATAAAATAAATAGAAAGAAGAAACCTCAATTAATAATATGCTGATTAGAACAAAATAAAAACCCCTATTATTCAAACATGACATAAAATTTTATATAACTCTTTAAATAACTACAAAATTTTAAACATTTATATAATTCACAAATTGTGATGCAAAACATAAAGTTTTCAATAGTATCTGGCGAGAGCCTGTTCCTTTTTGGAGGTTTTTACATTTCCACCTACACTATAAATACGCTCGCTCTCGACTGATGAGGGAGGACTGATAAATATCTTGCTTTGTAAGTCCAACTGATATTACTTCCAAGGGAAACACTTGGCATTATTCAATAGCACCCCCACACATGACAACGACGATTCCTACTCTCTCTAGTTCAGGCAGCATTCTCATGTTATCGCAGAGCTTTCATACTCCTCTTTCACAAGCTGCTTTTAACTGATTTGCTAATCATTTGAATTTATAATTTGCTCCATTGGATAATGACTAGTCTCATTCTGTTTCATGAGTGTTCCTTTGGTGCTGATCTAATTCTTTGAAGGTGAAATTGGAGCAGTGCTCAATGACATACTTTTCCACCATGAACTTATCAAAGTCTAAAATCCAGATCTCTTCATCTTCAGTAGATTTTATTTTGCTGAATAAGCATAATCATCACTTATCAGTGCTGTTTTGCGCAAACCAGGGGTTGATGATTTCAAAGTGCTGGCTCTCATCTGTTGAATTTCTTTTTTTTTGTCGACGCAACGCACTGCTTCTCGGTTATTGCCATTAAATGCATTCTATGAAGTGGTTCACTCTCAGAGAAATTGCAACCTTCTTATGGCGGTCTTCAGTACTAGCTCATAAGGATAATTCTGCTTATATATGAAACGCTTTTTATAAATATCGCAACTCAAGTTTAATTACGAACAAATGTAGAAGAGAAAAGGTTTATTGCTCTGATTTTTTTTATCTTGTTTTATTCCTATAATACAGTTTTTATGCAGTTATTTACATAATCAACTGATTTTATCAGTATTTTTTCTAGCTATCGACCCTCGTTCTATTTTTATGTTACGGACGGCATATAATACATTATCTTGCAATATTCTATATTTTAGTAGGTGTATAACCTCATAGCCATCGGCCTAAGTAAATAGTCAGTTGTCCTTAATAGACAAGAGATTGATTTTGCATGCTTAAGACGATTTATATATATTATAATTATATAAAATATATATATAATATATACTCTATATCTAATACTTAAATATATCTATATTATATATAATTTCTATTATTAATAATATATTTTTTATAACTAACTATCAATTATCTATATATCTATAATATATATTACCTAATACCCATTGTTATTAACTTTACATTCTAGTCGCAATGATATCATTGCAGGTCCAAATTAAATTAACTTATTATATTTCAAAATACAGTAATAATAACATAAACATTTGCAATTGCAAGTAGAACGTGTAATAAACGTTGGAGATTCTTTTATTGTTGTGATTTGATATTATTTCCTATAGTTTCTAAAGCACATTTTCGCACAAATTGTGAAGGCCAACGACAAGTATTGGATAGCGTACAAGCTCTACTTTGGTATGCCTATTGGTGATTTAGATAAGCACTGTTGGCTCATCTATTGGGAAATCGTTGTTCAAAACAACCCGCTAGAGGAGCTAAGAATGGAACAAAAAAGCAATATGCTTCTTGGCTATTTCCAGAATATTTGAGCGAGAGCCACGAATCACTATGATGACTGCCACATCTGTATATTAAAAATAAATATGGAAAAGGTAAAAGAAGGCAAATCTCTTCCATACCCAGATATATTCCCTCATCCAGAACCTACCCTAGTTCCTCATTAATGAAAACTACCTCTATCACCTTCACCACAATTCATTTATGTATAGTAATAACATTAGTTTTTCCTCAAATGCTAATGACAAAGTTTACCGAGGATAGGAAAAGGTAATTGTTTCCTCAAATATTTATGTATAGCGCTACTATTTTATATATATATTATTTATTATATATATATCAATACTAATATCTTCTTTAATATACTTAATATACTAATATATATAATTATAATATATATAATAAAACCCCGCCACAATATTCTAATATTTTAAAATTCAACAATATATCTTATATATCATTATCATATTATTGTTTTCAAAATATAGCAATAAGGATTTTCTTTTTTCTTTCTTCAGGCTAAGACTCATTGATAACTTGCTATAATATATGCCCTTAATTTCTCTTGAAAATCGAGTATCCCCCCACCCCACAAGCTCCATCTATCCAAAGATAAGCATAATTCGAAAAAATTATGCTGGTAGTGCTTCCGCTAATGTTGGTTTCAGCTCTCGAGATATTTTAGAAGATAAAATGATAAACTAAGCTCGATTACAAACAGCTGATAACTATATGCGCTCATTTGTATTGTCTATCCTCTAAAACTGGGTGTCGTATGTCATTTAAAAAGTGCGATTCAGTTTGCACTGGCATATCTGGGATCTTTTTTTTCGAGAGAAATTTACGGGAATGGTATGTGAAGAATGAAACTTTTTTCTTTTTTTTTTTTTTTACAGTGGATACCTTAACCACTCTCCACGGGCGGGAGCTATTTCAAGAGGAGGTGGTCTTACATATGTCTCAGAAGCTTACACAACTCTAAGCAATATTTACGCAGATGAAGCAAGACGCAAGCTTTGAAGTGAGGGAAATTAAATTTCAATAGGAAACACAGAAGATGAAGAGAATTTCACAGAATAGAGGTGGCAGAAAAGAAGGAAGCAACTGTAGGAGTTACAAAACTAGCCTGGAATTAACAATATCCACACAAAACTCATGCGCAGATATAGCACCCCTTTTGGCTACGGCGGGCCGTCGTATAGGTGGTGGTACGCGAGTGGAAGTTCCTTCGAGCACACTTGCCACCGTAGTACTTATAGAACAGAGATAAAAAGTCTTTACCAACTAAACGTAGCGCAAGATAGAGGGTCAGGATGAAGTAGGAAAGTTACGGAACAGTTTATAAGTATTTTGGCCTTTGAATCGACCCTGTCCAAAAGCGGGTGAAACCAGAGGCCCCCCAGATATGAGATGACAATACTCCATACAATAGGGTGGATGAGGCCGTTTGTAATAAGCTTGGAGTAACTTGAGAAGAGAGAAAAAAAAGTCTTCGCAGTCCTAAACAAATATTCCAATGTAATTTTCTATTGGGAAGGTCGCCCCTAGCAAATCGTTTGTGTTAAGTGAAGGTTTCCAAGACATTTTTTTTTATGTTAAGGCTCAAGTATATGATTTTTTGTTCACAACCGCAGATTCAACGAGAGAATACGTTCGAAAGAAGAATAGGAAAAAGTTGGAAGTGTTTGAGATGAGGGAAATTTGTAGAAATTGAGTTTTTAAGACTAAATTTCACAAGATTGAGACCGACCCACACCGGAATTCTATCCAGGATACTTCGAATTTGGGCATCTCTAGATACGGTAAGAGACGACACTTTAGAAGTTAAATAAGGAGGAAGATAATGAAATGAGTTGAAGAATGAAGGGTCGAGTCCATCGGAATACGAATGGATAGAGTTAGACGTGCAGGTTTAGGTTCATTAAATGAAAGTCAGAATAAGTAGGTAGATCACAAGAGAACCTACGAGATGAACACCACAATATTGAACAGAAAAAGAAGTCGCAACCAGTGAGTAACCACCATTTCTAAGATGTTGCTGAGAAAGAAATAGTACTAAAAGTAAAGGGCAAAGAGAAGAAGGAACCCAAGGAAGGGAGCTTTGGAGAGAGTGACTCGTGCCATACAATTCCCGGTAAATGCTTTGGAATTTATGTCAAGCGTACACCAGCGCAAGTCAAACCGATAGTGCCAACGAACAAGAAAAACCAAAAACCAGAGAGAAGGGAAGAATGTCACTAGTAGAGCTCTCCTTAAAGGCGTACTGGCGATCGGAAGAAGTTGAATGAGATTCCAGATGAATCAGGAAATGAGTTGATAAGGGTTTCAAAGATCTTAGATAGAAACAAGTGAGAGCTATATGGGCGATAGTTATGTAAAGGATCAGAGCGCATATCTCTTATTTTCGAGGTAACAGGCTTGGATCAATGTGCGAGCTTCAACATGAGGCGAAAAGAATTGTTAGATATTAGCATATAGTGAATATAAGTTAAAGCGAGGCGGAGTGGCCGCACGGAAGTCACACTCTCAAAACACGGGGAGGAATGCCATCCGCACCCCGAGCCACCCGTCTTCCTAACGTTCATTTAAGATTTCATAACCAATAGTACCGTATCAACTTGTAAATAATATAGAAAAGAATTGTAAAAACCTGAAGTGTTAAAACGGCAGAGTGAATGCAGAATCAATCCAGGGTTGAGTATAGAGAAACTCAAAAGGCAAAAGAGATTGGCCTTTTTCAGTTGGAGAATTTAGCAACAGAACCATCCATCATTACGACCTAGAGGAGGAAAGGCAGATTTAACAAAAGTTGCTAGAGATGTTTTTTGGCAAGAGGCAGAAAGATTTTTCTAGTAGGAGAACTAAGTTGAAGATGAAAATGCCATTCTTTCGTTTTGATGAATAGAGCTCTTTGCAACTTGTCGAAGAATTGAATCCAAGTAGCATAACGAATTTCTAGATGAATGAAAATTAGCGAGAGTGAAAGGAGAAAAGATATTTTTTTTCACCCTCAGAAGCGCACTGTCATCTAGCTGAATGGCCAGAACGAAACAGTACGATCGACTGATGAGATCTATGAGAAAGTAGAAAGATTTGATTCGAAAGAAGGAAATGAACTCCTGCACTTCATCTCATCAACGATATACAGCTCTTCAAACATTATCTAGGCCAAGAAGCTGAAGCGTCAGCGCCACAATGTCAAAAGCAAGCTCATTCAATTATATCGTCATAGCAGTTAGAAAAGCAACGCAAGGCCCCCCAATCGGACCCGATAATAAGTGCCAGAAAACGAGTAGTCTTAGTTATGGGAGTGTTTGGTAACGAGAAAGTATTCACAATATAAGAGATATATCAGGTATGTGGTCAAGAATTTACTAATCAGGAAGCGAAGACAGCTGGGTGTATTTATAGAGCCGAAGGACAGTGTGCGAAAATTAGGTCAATGATGTGTTGTCAAGAATTTCGGTTGGGATTCTGATCGGAATGCTGTGTGGGTTTTAAATTAGTCTGCTTTCACGATCGATTTGAAGTAATACTAAAGTGATTTCGGCAACCTCGCTCCGATCATAACTCAAGATCAGTATGAGAAGTGACCAACCATTCAGTGTTGTGTCCATTGAAAATTTCTAAATAGAGGACCTAGTAGTTTGGATGAGAAGATGATAACATGGTGAAAGATTTCACCAGGATATTCAGCAGGGTTGTGGAGGCGATACAAGGGACGTTGGGATAGTGCATTGATGGTAAATTATAATCGTGAGTTTTGATATAATGTAGAAGCAGATCGATTTCATAAAAGCAGAAAAACATGATGAAGTACAAAGCACTTTTAAAATGCAAAGTTAAGCATGTTTTTCGGCTTATTAAAATAGCATTGACTTATATTTTGGTAGATATGTAGTATGTACATCTTATCACAGTACTAAAAGTCTTATTTTTAAGTTACATGTTCGTAAATTTAAAACCTTCAAATAAAAATTGTAATAAGCATTATTACTCATACAGTTTGATAAGCTCATATAAACCAAACCTTTAAAAATTCACAAACTTAAATAATGCAATAACTCTCAGAGTATGAGATGAACGAAAAAAAATGAAGGTCATTTTGGTGTTCAGCGATAAAAAATCTTTTAGATACAATAAAAAATAAAAAGAAACATTTTTTTGTGTTCCATAGTGTGTTTTATTGAATCTGAAAGTTTCTCATAATTCTTCACTGCCAAAAAATAAGAAGTATCGGCCAGTATCGCATATTAAACCGATACCGATACAGATACCCGATCCCCCCAAAAAGGACGATACTGCCGATACGATACCGATACGATACTATCGTACATCCCTATATATATTATATATATTTATATATATATATATATATATATATATATTATATATATATATAATATATATATATTATATATATTATATATATATATATAATTATATATAAGGACATTTATAAGTGGTTGACGCCGTTAATATTAGGGTTAGGTTAATTTATGTTGTTTGGTTAGGTTAGGTTAGGTTACGCCAGGCTATGCATTTATTTACCACTAAAATTTATTAAAATAACGATACATTAATTTATTGATTTTCGCTCCTGGAGTCAACCACTATAAAATAGCCATATATATATATATATATATATTATATATATATATATATATTATATATTATATATATAATATATATATATTATTATATACATTTATATATATATATTATATACTATAATATATATATATATATATTGGATATATGAAGGGAGAGAAACAAATCGCACTGTATATGATAATGTCTTTTGATAGATAGTATGTAAACATAATAATACAATATACATACATAACACTTAAATTCTTCTTGGAAGTGTCAATAAACAGTCGCACTCACCTGCTCGTATGCTTGGAGTCCATAGCGAGTAGTAAGGCCTGCAACTTCACTGCAATACATAAGGTTACCTTCTGACTGGAAGAGCCTCCGCAGCTCTGCTTCTCCTTTACGATAAAATGTTACTCTTAGGTGACCATGGTCGCAGTAGTCCATTTTTCATGCAACTCGAAGCCAACAGCTCAGGACAACTTCGGAAATACAACTCTCATACAAGATCTTTCAGATTCATCTGGGTGAACATGACGGACTATCTCGACTGTCTTTCAGAAGGATGATGTCTACGATCCAGTCTTGGCATTCATAACATGTGACGTTTACTAAAAGTTAACACATGCTTCCGATATAAAATCCGCAGAAAACTTGCTGCTACTGTAGATATATGAGGAAGGTAACAGGTAACGTCTATACAGCCACGTAAAGTGGGCACATGAGTTTTTTGTCATATCCTAAGGGAATAATATGCAGAAATAGAGATCTACATGATTGCACGAAAACGGGATGTGATACAGCAAATCGAGAATATATATTGGAATCAGCACCTCCGATTACTATATTTCTGCTACAAAAAAGTCCATCCAAGAAAATTTCACTTTTTTGTTGACCAGTGTAAGTTTTCTTTATTTTTTTCCCTAAATGGATGACAGAACTTCGAAATAACTATTCGGCCGATATCGAAGTGATTATTCGGCCGAATATTCGTTATCGGCCGAATACTTTTAGCGAATATTCGGTATTTCGGCTTTCATACTTATTGGCACATCACTTAATAACTATTATATAGTATATTATATATATATTATAATTATATAAATATATATATATATTTATATATATATATATATATAATATAATATATATATATATATATTTCCCTACTCATCTTTCTTATATACTTCGAGAATATTCTAAAGGAACAAACATATTTACATAATAGGTAATAGATATATTGTATAGATTATATTTTATATATATATATTATTAATTATATATATTATATTATTATATATTATTTACCATCTCACAAATAATATAGTCCGGTATAATATTACTATATATATAGAATAATATAACTATATCCTATATAAAATAACTACCAATAACTAATAACCAACTACTTAATAACATTATAATATATTACATATATTACACTATTACATTCATAGATAATTCAAAATATTAATATATAATGCTTTGTGAGACATTATATATCTAAATATATATATATATTATATATATTAATATCACCATAATAATCTTTGAAATATTCTAATATCTATACTATTCGTATCCTAATATATATATATACTAAATATAATAATAATTAATCGAGAACTTGTCGCTCATAAATCTATTAAATATATTAATTGTGTTTCCAGGGTACGTTGAAATGTGATCCCAACTCAAAATGCACTCCTCACTAAACTCTTTCTCCGCCAAACTTTTGCCCTTAATGAAAGAGATTCTTTTAACAATGGATTATATACTTTTGCACTAGTATTTTAAGAAATTTCAATTAATAGGAAGGTTGGGCTTTAGAAACATCAATTTTTTCTCATATATTAGCCCAGCATATGCTAAATACTCTCGAATTTGAACATAAATTGGTAGGACAGTAGTCACGTATTTTGCTTGCATAGTTTACATAAGCATGGAGTAAAACATATATTTGGTTTATGGCCTTTCCAGAAAACTGATTGGATCATAAATTTGAATACTAATCGGTTTTTTTTCTTGGGAGATTAGTTTCAATTACATTTGCACTACATCCTTTTTGGTAATGAGTGTTTTTTCATCACTACTGGAACTGTGGAAATTATACCAGTGAATCTGTTTATTGATCATATACTTATAGATGTTGTAACCTAGATTTATTGTAATTAGTTATACATTTTTTCCTTTTAATTGGGGCGATATTTAATAGTACTGTTTTGAGATTAGAATGTTATTTATCAACGGGATCTATTTAAACGTTAGCAATATATAAATGAAGTCAATAATTTCCAAGACGCCAAAGAGTTTTTTCCTATATATTATTTTAATTTACATTTTATTCTTTCCCTTTCTTGATGATCATCAGAACATTGAATATAATGCTTTCTTAGCATTGAATTCATGGTATTTACATATTCGGAGACAGAAGCTGTATAAGCGCTGATTTTTTTTGGTAGTATATTTCAATGGTTCAATAGCTTAATACATGTGAGTTGATTATGAAATGTTCATTTAATTTTCCCATCACATTAATAAAGAATGTTATACAATTTTAAGAATTACTGAACTTTGGCCGTAGAAGCAGGATGGTTTCTTTGTGAGTCAATACTAATCTTACTCAAATCATAATGAAAGTGAAACTAATTAAACCGCGAAGTTTAATGGAATGGTCTCTTCAGATAACTATTAAATATGGAAATCTCAACCCAAAGATCTTTTTAGAATTAGCCTACAACTCATTTTCCATTAACTGAATATTTATTATGTTTATTATATATTTATTATTTCATTATTTATTAATTATATATTATTATTATATTAATATTATCTTTATTATTATTATTATTATTATTAATTTTTATCTTTAGCAAATCTAGACAATAAACAACCGCGCAACATCCATCTGGCAAGGGCCAGAAGCGAGGGATGCGATCTTTAATATGTGCGGATGTTCGTAGGTATGCGGATGGTGGATGTACCTGCTCTCACTAATCTATTCATAATTACTAGTTTGTTTCACTTATCCGCTCTATTATACAGATATCATATACATAATACTATTCATTATATATACATATATATATTCTAAATATTATAATATTATATTTATATATAATACCATTTAAAATATTTATTTTTATTATATATCTTATTAATATAATAACTATGATCAATATCATATCACATTGACAGATTTTCACTATTGTTTCATTCTCCTTTATGATGTATGATATTCGGGTTACTAGGCTAGTTCGCTGTGGTACCTACCCTCTCTCTTCTTCTGCTACCCGTCTGTTAAATTTGCAGCACATCTCTTCATCTTCTGTACATTGGTTCTACTTTGATCTTAAATCTCTCACTTTAAAGCCTGCGCTGCTGCTGTTCTGCGCATTTGGGTACTCCCGTAGGCGTTGCAACTTTTGTAGCGATCACTACACTCCGTCTTGAATAGCTACTCATGACCTGGTGAAGTGGTGGATGAACAACTAGAACTCGCTATACCAAAATGCCTGAAGGTGGGCAGATAATGTTGGCAATGAACTTATCCCTACATTCACATCCCATCCTAAAATCTCCTTATTTCTATTCAGATTATCCGAACTCCGCCACTCTTCATACATTACCTTCCAGATGGACAACCATATTTACCACCACCAGAAAACTGATATTTCCAAATTGAAAATTAAATTTAACTTTACGATTTTTGAGCACTGTATCCTGTGCAAACTTATATCCATAGCTCTCTATCCACAGTCACTCCCATAACCAGAATTTGCAAATCTTTCTATCCCTCTCATTCTTTTTCCACACCAACACAATAACACATTATTTCAACACTCATTTTCAAACGTTTTCTTCCATATTTAGTTTCAGTTACTGCTTATGCAAATTCAATTTTTGGCCTCCTTTATTCTAAATACATCCATCACCTCTCTTACTCTTCTCCTACAGTTTTTATTGACGTTTCCTAAGCATTGAAACCTCGTTGAGTGTGTCCTTATGTTAAAGCATTAACTGTGTGAACTTAAACTTACCTCACTAGACTCTTGACGAACCGATAAACAAGAGTTAGACACATTACTTGGCAAGATTTCCTTTCCTCCGCGCATCGACCATGCGGTCTGTTTCTACTGTAAGAAAATAATAATTTTGTTCTTTGCTTTCATGCATCTCATCAATGCGACGACGGCATTCGGATTATTAAAATGGTAATTGTATGTTGTACTCTTTTAAATAATGTAATATTCCTTTTCAAATACGATCTCTCAAGTTGACAATTGTCAATGAAGGCTGGCAGCGTGCCAAAAAGAATTGAGCAGATTTTAACAGAAAAGTCTATATCATAAGTATGCCCCAAAGAATGTAAAGAGGAAATCCCTAAAGGAGGGGAGCTTGGAGCGCCGCTACGCGTGCCAATACTCCCTTAATTAGCTTTGAGTATGTCAAGCGCTACCACGCAAAACTCCCCCCGTATTTCTTAAGAGCGAAAAACCATAAATCGGTTCTTAAATAGGAGAGTTATAGTTTCGCCAGTAGTATTCCTCTGGCACTCGAAAGCGTACTGGCGAATTCAGAATGAGTATTTTCAAGATGATCTATAAGAAGTGAGAGTATGAGACGCATGTTTTATTCAAAGATCTTAGAATAAAATAAAAATGAGAGCTTATAGGGCGATAGTTAGAATTATTATGAGCGGCTTCTTTTTTTCTTTTAGAATAAGTTGGACATGTTGCGAGCTTCCATACCAGCGAGGGAAAGTGCTAGTAATTGAGACATAGGAGAGCATAGTTGATCCGCAGGGGCAGAGGATAGCACGGAAGCAACAACTCATTCCTTCAATTACCATCGGGGAGCAAATGATCCAACCCGGCCAACCGCATTCGCTAACGTTCATAGATTTATGGGCCCATGCACTCCAATAAAATGTAACACAGCAAAGGATAGGTACCAGAGAGGAATAAGGAAGTAGTAAGAGGAAATGCTCAGAAATTCGTCTAGGATTGAGTTAGAGGAAACTAGGATGGCCGAAGATGATTGGCCTTCCTTCAGTGGAGATTAGCACAAAATCATTTACCCAGTATTGAATAATTGAGTAAAGAGGCAGATTTATCAAGAAGTCTGGCTCAGAACGACTGTTTTTGGCAAAAAGCCAGAAAGTATTTTGTCATTAGGCACGAATCACCACGAAGAGGCTTTAGCGTTCACTTTTCGTTTCGAATGAAAAGCCTCGATTTTGCTTGTCCGGATAGAAGTATCTTTCTCCTGCACAATCAATTTCTAGCTGAATGAATTTCTATTTGATAGGCAGTAAAAAAAACATTCTTATATCACACATCAACCCGATATGTCCCTGTTATGTTGAGACAGAATGCCAGCGAGAAGAAGCACGATCGAAACCATCGCTTCTTCAGGCAGAGTATCATAGCACTTCATGTTGAAGAAAACAATGGCCTGCCTCATCTACTCATCAATCTGATTACAACTCCTCCTTTATCATGAGGTTACGCTCCAAATACAAATTTGTTTATAATCTATCTGCGTGAACTTAGGAAATGTTTACATTTATGTCCTCATACGGTCCCTCTAAATATTTTATATACATGTATTACCGGAGGAAACAGCCCACTAAACTCTAAGCAAATCCGTCCTCATACGCACTTACGCCGACGCGACCACAACTGTCTCTCCTCATTTCCATTAATTAAATATAACTTTTTTCATAATTTTAGCCATTGATTTTTACTATTATTAGGTAAATTTTAAAATGGATAATCAAAAAACAGAGGGTTAAAATACTCTTTTAGTAATTCTCTGATCTAAAATAAGATTTTCAGAAAAAATATTCTAAATAAACTGTAAATGTTTAAGTTAAGTTTACTCACTATATCCTAATCTATAATTATAACATTAATCTTTCTGGAAATTATGACCAATCAAGCATTTGCCAATAAACAACCATTTTTAATTTTAAAAACTTAACTTAACTTTTTCTGAACTTACAATAAATTTTATTCAGTTAAAATATTTAGAACATTTTCAACTATACTAAGATTAATTTTATCCTCAAGACAGAGTTAAATCTAAAACATAAGTGGTGTGTCCTTATTGCTGGATCATCACCAACCACCTCTGAACACGACAGTTTGGTGTTTGGTTATTGAATCTATACAAAAATGTTAAAAACTCATGTATTGATTGATAGCGGAATGTACTTAGTATTAAATTACATAGGATCA